>SRPZ01000138.1:0-74027 GCA_018360255.1 Claviceps maximensis
TAATACTTTAGGCCTTAGTAATAATATATTCTATAAGAGGGAAGAGGTTAAGTTAAAAAATATAGGATTTCTTATAAAACTAAAGCTATAATTAATAGCTAAGGAACCCCTTATTTTTAATAGTTATATCCTTTTATAACTTACTAATAGTATTATTAAAGTTAAGTAAAAAAGCTAAAGTAAGAAACTAGTAATAGTTATACCTAATAAATTAACTACTAAGCTAGAGTATATAAGGTAATAAGCTTATAGAGTATATATCTTAATAATTTACTAGCCTAAAGCTACTTTTAACCTTTTAGTTATAATATAGGCCTAAAACCCTAATTAAACTAATATAAATAACCTTAATAAAAGAATTTAATAGTAAATTAATAATTATAACTATAGAATTTAATATATTTTACTAGACCTTCTATTAGTAGTATTATATATATTTATTAATAGTTCTTTTATAAATAATAAAGATCTAAGTTTATAAATTAAGTTTATAATAATTCTTAGTAATAAAAAAAAGAGTAGTAGTAATACTAAATTTAACCTCTATAGGAATATTATTATATATAGCTTTACTAAAAGTAAAAGAGTTATAAAAAGTACTTTTATATCTAAGCTATATAGAATAGTATAAAGTATAAATATTACCTATATAGTAGGTATTATATTAAATATAATTACTAAGAAGCTATAAATACTACTAATTCTAATAATTATCTATACTAACTCTTTTTTATTATATAAATGCTTTATAAAGTTAGATATAATAAAGGAAAAGAAACTAATAATTAATATTATAGCTCTCTATTAATTATATAAGAGATAAGAGATTATAGAGATCTAATAGATTAATAGGGATAATAATATTATAAATACTATAATAAAGGTAATATTAAATAAGGCCCTAAAAGGATTTATTAATAAGAATAAGGCTTAAATTTATATAAAAGAATAGGTAAGAAGGGAAGCATTAAATAAAGAAATAGATAATATTAAGGATATTAAATAATAAAAGGGGATTAGAGTTATTAAGTTAGGTAATTAACTTAGTATAAAGCTAGCTAATTAGAATTACTCTTTCTAACTAAGGGATTTACTTATATTTACTTTATTTAATTTTTATTTTTATATGTTTTTTTAGCTACTTTTTAAGTAATTTCTCTTTTTTAATAAAAAGAGAAAATTTATAAGTATTAGAATTACTCCCTTATAGAGTAACCTTAGTATAGCTAGAATAGATATATACTATCCTATTAGCTACACTAAGAAGGGTATAGGGTAATGTAATAGCCTATAGCCCTATATATATATATACCTCTGCCTATAATACTATAGGCAGCTAGATTCTAGATATCTATATACTATGACTTTTAACCTCGTTTTCCATGCCCTTTTTGCAGTACTGCTTTAATTTACCCTGCCCGGTAAAAACCAACACTAAATTAAAGCCTCTTTATTTTTAGTCATAATATTAATACTTTTAATAAAAAAAGTAGGAGAAGGGTAGTAGTTTTATATAAACTACTATATTTTTAATAAAATTATAAATTAAAACTACTACCCCCTTTTATTAGTAAAAAAAATACTATATTCTTTAGCCTATATATATTAGTTTATAAAGCTTAATATTTAAGTAGTGTTTTATAGGTTATATATTATAAAAGGAAATAAGTACTTTACTGCCTTTTATACTAGATTTAGCCTCTTTAAATAACTAGTATACCCTTTTAGCCTAGCTAATACTTTAGTAACTTTTTAGTAATATATTAATAAAGCGCTAGGAGATATATTAAGTAACTATACTATAGCTCACCTTAATAATATTCTTATTTATATAAGTAAATTATAATAGAATTATATATTTTATATATAGAAGGTTTTTAAATACCTATATTAAGCTAGTTTAAACCTTAATATTAAGAAGTATAGCTTTACTATAAAGAAGGTTAAATACCTAGGATTTATTATTTAGGTAGAATAGGCTTTATACCCTAATTCTAAGGAAATTACTACTATTTATAACTAAGAATCCCTTAAATATATATAAGGAGTATAAAGTTTTCTTAGGTTTATAAACTTTTACTATAAATTTATACTAAACTTTATTATAATTACTAAACTACTCTTAGCTTTAATAAAGAAGGGTATTCCCTTTTTATAAATAAATAAATATAAAGCTACCTTTTAATAGCTAAAAAATATATTTATTTCTTACTTTATTTTAATATAATAGAATTCTAATTAAAATATAGTAGTTAAGTATAATATATTAGGTAAAGCATTAAAAAGTTACTTTTTATAGTAAAATACTAAGGGTATCCTTTATTTAATAATATATTACTTTACTTACCTTATATTAGCTAAAAAGAACTATACTATTTATAATAAGGAACTACTAAGTATTATATCTTACTTTAAAGTATAGTTAGCTAAGCTATATAAAGTAATATAACTATTTATAATTCTAATAAACTATAAAAACTTAGAGTATTTTATAGCGCTATAAACTATATTTAAGTAGTAGGTATAATAAGTAGAGTTTTTATTTATATTTAACTACTATTTATAATACTACTTAAAAACATAAGCCTTTTACTTTAATATACTTTCTTAATAGAAATAAAATATATAAAATAAGGCCTTACTTCCTTAATATATTCTTTAGCCTTTAATAATTTTATATATTATTAGTATAGTAAAATACTAGTTAAGCTCTATATATAAGGACTTTATATTATATAATTTATTATTACTATTAGAATAAAGAACACTACCTTTAAGCTAATATATCTTTACTAATAATTATATAACTAACTTATAAAACTAAGGTATAGTATTAAATAAGTTCTACTAAGCTAAGCTAAATAATATTATATATAGCTTAAGAAGCTTCTCTAATACTATTACCTTATAATAGTAAATTACTAAGTATATTACTAATATCTATAAAGCACTTTCCTTTTATAGCTATCTTTAAGTACTAAAGTATAAGCTACTTATAATATAATTAATCTAATATTCTTATAACTCTTTAATACTTAGCTACTTAAAAAAAAACACTACTTTCTAAGCCTTATATTAAAAGTATTACTAAAATAGTATATTTACTAATATAGCTTATTATATATATAATTATTACTACTATAGAGAGTAAAAGAGCTAATGCCTATAGTAAAGCTTACTCTAACTAATTCTAGCTCTAAATAAATACTAGTCTTAGATATTTATAGACTTTATAACTAATTTACTAATAGAAAATAAAATAAAGCTTAAATACCTTATAGTAATTATTAACTAACTCTCTAAGTATATTTAGCTAGAGATAATAATAAGTATAAATACCCTAGCTTATACTAAATATTTCTTTTACTACTAATAGTAGTTTTATAGCTTTCCCTTCTAAATTATATTAAACTAAGGCTTAAACTAAGTAAGTAGATTTTAGTTATTTTTATATAATCTTACTAAGGTATAATATTTATTATTAATAGTATACTACCTATAAACTAATAATAATATTAAATATACTAACTAGAAGGTATAGGCTATTTTTTATATAGTTATAGCCTTTTTATAGTCTAACTAATTTAATTACTTACTTACTTATTAACTTATACTTAATAATAAAGTTTTATTTATAATAGAATTATTAGCTTATATAGTACTTTATAGCTTTAATATTAATTTAGTTTAATATATACTAGCTTTAGTTAGAAGCCTTATATTCTTAAAGGGTTAGGTAACCTTATTTCTTAAATATATATATAAAGGTATATAATTTATATAAACTACTATTAACTTTATATAATAATGCTAGTAGAATATAGCTAATTAATTACAGTATCTAGCTAAGTAATATTAAGTAAGTAACCTTATATAGCTTAACCTTTAGTATATTTATTCTAGCTAACTAAGTAAAAAGCTTAACTAAATTATAGCTAAGTACTATATTATAGAAGTGCCTTTATTTCTTATAGTTTATTTTAATATACTTAGTAGTATATACTTAGTTTTTTATATTAACCTTATAAAGTAAGCTTCTAAGAACTTATTACTTTTATAAGTTCTATTAGACTTTTAACTAAGGCTATATCTTTTTCTTTCTAATGTGACGGGTGGAAAAGAGAACACCACACTATATACCTAAAAGTGAGGGTATGCATACAAATGCAGTTATTGCCCTATTATATTCTATAACCTTTAATATATATAGAATTAGCTTTAAGCTAATAAAGCTATAAAAAAAAGGTTAGGTAAAGAGAGCTTTAATTAATTAAATAGTTTAGATTATTAAAAGTTAGAAATAATAAGTATAAAATAAAATATAAATAGTAATTATACCCTAGTAGTAACTAGGTTTATATAAGAATAGTATTATAGTAATAGGTACTTCTATACCTATATTCTAGGAGAGAAAAATAGAAAATAGCTTAATTTTTTAACTATTTAAGGGTATAGGCCTTTTTTATAGTATTTAATTAAATAGTCTAACTATACTATACTAAGGTTTTACTCCCTTAGTAGCTATAATACCTTTTTTTAAATTACTATAAACTATATTTTTTCTACTATAATATAATACCTCCCTAGGCTTATAGTAGTATAAAAATAACTATAAGCTAATAAAATAATACTTATAAAACCTAAATAAAATAAGAATCTTCTAATTAAATAATTTTATACTATTTCTTAGTTTAAACTTATATTTCTAGTTTTTTTTAATAATTTTAGTATTAAAAGACTTCTTTATACTTTATAATTATAGTGTATTTTCTTTAGTATAATAGGCTATTTCTTTAGTATAATAAGCTAGCTATTAGTAGTATTATAATATTATTAAGCTTTTTTTATATATAAGTCTATACCTTATTTAGCTCTTTTTACTTTATTTTATACCTTTATTATAACTTTCTTTTAAGCTTTATAGTAAACTAGTTCTAAAGGGATAATTAATATATATATACTAAAACTAGGAGAAAAAGCTAGAATATTATACTAAGAAATCTTCTTTTTATATAGCTTTAGTAGTAAACTTATTATAGTAATATAGGCTATAGGCTTAAAATTAATTTCTTTTATAGCTATTATTAATATAAAATAACCTAGATTCTATTCTTTTACTTCTAGCTTAATAAAGTAATTAGCTTATTATTAATTAGTATAATTAGTATTGTTGGAATCGCTGCATAATCCGGGCTGACTGGCAACGCCTGGAACCACCGGAAATGACCGGATTTATCGCGGGGCGACCCGAGAATCTAGCACATCTAAGTAGTTAATTAGAATGTAGAGTTTTTACCGCTTTAAGCGGTATTTCTAATGGCATTTTATAAGGCCTTCTATAGCTATAAAAAGCCTTATTAAATATAATAGATTATTGTAGAAATCAGACCCTTTTATAATAATTACAGCCCTACCTAGTAATCTAGATCTTATATATAAAGACTATATATTCCTATTAATAAATATCTAGCAAATCCTTAGGAATACTAACACTAATTAGTGGGTTATATCTATTCTTTAAATATATTATTCTATAGATTTATAAGGAATTTATAAAAAGAGGCAAATTTCTATTTATACTAAATAGGGAAATTTTATGCTAAAAGGAGTAATTCTTACTAGATAACCTATTAAAAGGTTATTATGCTAACTAGCTTTAAGGCTCCTAGAAAATATTAATATATCTAATCCTATCTTCCTAGTTAGGAGATCCTAAGATAATTCTATTGTAATTTATATTATTATCTATAGAAAAACTATTATTTATTTAACTAACTAACCCTTTATTATACTAAAGCTTATATAGGGATTACTAGACTAAAATACAATATCTTAACTAAAGCCTATTAAAACCCTATAGAATATTTAATTACTAAGATATTACACTATAGAAGTAATAAGGACTTCTAAGATATAACTAGAAACCTCTATTAAAGTAGTATTAATACTGCTTTACTATAAATACTATAAGTATAAATCTTACTAAAGTCCTTTCCCCTAATTCTTTAAAAATACTTAAGGAATCTTATATTAGAATAGGAAAAATACATAGAAAATAACCTAAGCTAATAAGATAACCTATAATATATTACTAATTAAATAGTATATATATTTAATTACTATAGTATATCTAAATAGAAAGGTCTAAAGTTATATAATATATTCTATAAAGACTTTAAAGGATAAACTACTAAAGACTTTAGTAAGATTTATACCCTTTTAAGAAAGGATTTCTAAGACTTTCTTATTAAAAATAACATACCTATTAGAATTACTTATAGCCTCTATATAGCTACTATACTTACTAAACTTATTAAGGCTAATAAAGAGTAAATTAAGACCTAGTTCCCTAGTTAAGCTACTTACTATTAACTAAAACCTATAATTCCTACAGCCCTATAACTATTAAGCCTAATCTATAGTATCTAATTAATTAATTAGTAAATACTAAAAGAAAATAGGTTAATTATGCTGCTAATCTATTAGCAATAAGATATATAAAAAACTAAGTTATTACTGCTAATAATAATAATAATAGCAATAACTAATAACTAAATATGTTATATTCTTAGAGAAATTAACAAAAGCTATATAGTTAATAAGAAATATAGCAGAAAATTATATAACTTTATTATACTAAAGATAAATATCTTTAAAGACTAATATATATAAAATAATATTCTAAAGACACTATAGATAAGAGTATTCCTAATTATATTAAAAAAAGATACCCTTACCTATTATCTTAATAAACTTACTAAAAAAGAGCTAATAATTAAAGAACTTACTAATACTATTAAAAACTACTTTAAAACTAAGAGTAATTAGTAGTTTTATTATATTAAATAGAATAGTATTTCTCTTTATAAAATAATTACTAAGAACCCTAAGAAAACTAAGCTTTAATGCCTTAATCTAATACTTAACTAGCTTTACTAAATCTATTATAAAATCTTTATAGCTTCTATAATAAATACTAAACTTTAGTAATAACTAATTACTATTATTAATAGTATACTAGAATATAAACTTATAGTATTTAACCTTACTCTAACCTATAAAGGAGTTATTAAAGACCTTTAAAAGTGCTTATATACTAAAGAATTAATTATAATATCTTAGTATATAGCTTCTATATAATAACTAAAGGAAGCAATAAATAAGATAATATTTATAGATTAACGCTATAAGTAATTATTTAATTAGCACTTAAGTAGCTAAATATAATAAAAAATATAATTTTCCTATAAATGCTTTATATACTATAAGAAAGGATATTAGTTAATATCTTATATAAAGTAAGAGTAGTAGAAAGCTAAAGACTTATAGTAATAAAGTAAGAACTATAAGAGTATACCCTTTAAATGTAGATTTAATATGTTTTTACTTAAATTTAAGGGAGAACCTAAGGCCTCTAATACTATTAATAATAACTACTTAGCTTAGAAGGTAGCTAATGCCTTTATTATAGAAGCTTTAAATAATACCTTAACTCCTAAGCTAATATATATATAATTCTTTATATAATTACTATTAAATCTACCTAAACTATTTAATTAGGTAGATTTCTATAAGAAATTATTACCTTCTTAGGTAAAGTCCCTTTTATAAATACTTAAGAATAATATAGCTAACTATAAGAAATTTAGTACTAACCCTATACTATAGGTAGAATCTTCTAAGATAAATTATTTTATTATAAAAGACTAATATTTTAGTAATGTTTTTTATAGAATTATACTAGATACTAGAGTAGCTAGGATTTTAATAGTAGAAATATAGTAAGCTACTACTTTATAGAAGCTAATGCTATATCTTAAGATTAAACCTACTAATTAATATAGAGTTAACTTTAGCGCTAGTTTAGTAACTTCCTTAGGAATCTTAAGAGTTTCTATACTATTTAGAGCTATTAATTTCTATATTCTTAACATAGCTATACTATTCTTATTTTATATATTAAATATAGATTAGATAAATATAAAGCTTAATAACCTTAAGAATATACTAATTTAAGGTAAAAAGAAGGTTCCTATTATATAGAAATAGGGATATCCTTAGTGGACTTTATAGGTAAATAAAGCTACTACTTTCTACCTCTTAGAAGCTAAAATCCATTAGCTTTATTAATAATTTAGCTATCCCTTAGTTATATAACTTATAAAGCTTTTAATAAGAGCTAGTAAGTTAGTATTCTATAGAATAATTAAGAGATTATCTTATAAATGCTATTAATATTAAATCTATAGTAAAGCCCTAGAAAGGTTTAAGTTTACCCTTAAAAATAATATAGACTTTAACTATAAGATTATTATTAATATCCTCTAAATTAATAATAAACCTATACTATATATAATTAACATAGTAACTATATTCTAAGCTATATACTTCCTTAAGCCCTAGAAGTAGAAAGCTTATAATATATAAAATACACTAAAGAAGTGCTAAATTAATAGTTATTTAGGCTCTCTAAATAATATTATTTATAATACTAGAAAGAACTTTACTTCTATAGAATTCTAGCATATTACACGCTAAATAGCTATTAATATAGAAGAGGTTTCTATTAAAGTATATAATAGTATTAAGAAGGTTAAAAGATATTATATTTTACTTTAAAGAGTATATAATATTATTAAAAATAAAGTAGGAGACTACCTTATACCTCCCTAGAGACTATAGATAGCTATTAAAGCTATTAATAATTCCACTAAACCTAATAGTCTTATACTAACTTTGCTTATATTTAGAGTATATCTATAGATATTAAATAATTCTCCCCTAAGTTTATTAGTAGTATAAAGAGTAGCTTTATTAAGGAAAGCTACTAATAAAGCTTAGCATTACCTTATAAAGAGGTAAGTAACTAATGTACTAAATATATAAAATAGCCTAAATACCCTACTATTATATATACTTCTACTATAATTAGAAGTCTATATTTAGCGTAAAAAAGGAGGTTAGTAAGGTCTATATAGGTTGCTTTTATCTAATTATAAGACTTATACCTTAGATTTACCTTATAGTTTAATAAAATTCTAGTTAATAGTAGTTAAGCCCTATTACTATAATATAGAAGAAGAAGTAATTATAGAAAACTATAAAGAAAAGGAGGAAATTAAGAATACTAATAAGAATTAGAGCTAATTACCTATATAACTAAAATGTTATAAATAAGGATAACCCTAGAAGCACCCCTTAATTCTAAGCTATAAGGATAGAGGAATTAAAGAGGAAACTAGTAATAATAATAAAGAGCTTAGTACTATAAGCTTCCTTATAGTAAAGGAAAAAGGTAATTAGAAACTAGTAGTTAATCTTTAAAAATAAGGGATAATTACTACTAATAGAGAACCTTTTAAAGCATTTAATTAAATAGAAATTAAGGCTTTACTAGCTAGAGATATCTTTAAATTTATTATTTATAATAAAAAAGAGTATAAAAACTAATAGCTTTTCTATTCTTAAATAGTAAGAGAAGTTAAGGGGAAAGGCACTTCTAAGCCTTATAAGAAATTAAGACTTATAATATAAGGGCATAGTAATATTAAAAAAGCATGGATTCTAATATAATTCCTAATAATTTAATATATAAGCTAAAGACTAATTATTACTTTAGCCCCTTCTTTAGCTAAGAACTGCATTTTTCTATAGCTATAAGACATTATATAAGTATATATTTAGTTAGAAACCTTACTAAACCGCTTAATAATTATAAAGTTACTAGTATAAATTGCGCATTTATACCTAAAGAATATAATTATAGAGATAATTAAACCCCTCTATAGCATTGTAGAAGCTAGCACCTATTAATAGGTAATATACTTCTATTACTATTATAAGAAGCTAATAATAATTACTTCTATATATAACCCCTATTTCTTAATAGCTTCTAAAATAATTAGATACTTTAGTATAATTAGCATATAAATAGATAATACCCTTAGTCTTAGTAATAGAAAGTTTTTTAAGACTAAGAAAACTAAGTTAAAGAAAGTAGGATTTTTAGTAAAACTAAAGCAAATTCTAATGCTAATAGAACCCCTAATCTTTAATAGTTATATTTTATATAAACTTAATAGAAATTATATTAAACTCTATTAAAAAGGTTAAAGTAAGAAGCTTAAAGTTATTAACCCTAGTAAGCTAACTATAAAGTAGTAATATATTAAGTAAAGAGTGTAAGGTATATATATATTATTAGTTTATTAACTAGAGGCTATATTTAACCTCTCTATTACTACTTAGGCCTAAAATTCTAATAAATCTAATATAATTAGATTAAATAAAAGGATTTAATAGTAAATATAGTATTATAATTATAGATTAAAGTATATTTTACTTAACCTTATTACTACTACCCTTTATATCTTTATAGATAGTTTCTTTATAAATAATAAGGACTTAAGCTTATAAATAGAATATATAATTATCCTTAGTAATAAAGAGAAGAGAAATAAGGTAGAATTTATACTAAAAGGTAATATTATAATATATAGCTCTATAAAAAGTAAAAGAGTTATAAAGAGCACTCTTACCTCTAAGCTATATAGTATAGTCTAAGGCGCTAATATTGCCTATATAATAAGCATAATACTATAGATTATTATATAAAAATTATAGAATTTACTAATACTAATAATTATTTATATAGACTTCTTTTTACTATATAAGTGTATTATAAAGCTTAGTATAATAAAAGAGAAAAGGCTAATAATTAATATTATAGTATTATATTAATTATATAAAAGGAGGGAAATTAAAGAGATTAAATAGATTAATAGTAATAATAATATTATAAATGCTATAATAAAATTATTTCTAAATTAAGCTCTTAAGGTGTTTATTAATAAAAATAGAGCTATAATCTATATAAAAGGGTAGGTAAAGTAAATAGAGAAAAGATAGGAATATATAAAGAGACTAAACTAGAATACTTATAGCTAAGCATTTAATTAGATAATTAACTATAAGTTTAATATAGAAATATATAGTAATTATAAGCAATTCCTCTCTTTCTATAAAAAGAGAGAATTCTAAGTATTAGAATTGCTATATAATCCGGGCTAACTAATAATGCCTAGAACCACTAGGAATAACTAGATTCCACTGTAGGGCAACCTAGGAATCTAGTATATCTAATTAGTTAATTAGAATGCAGAGTTTTCACTACCTTAAGCAGCATTTCTAATAGCATTTTATAAGGCCTTCTATAGCTATAAAAAGCTTTATTAAATACTATAGATTATTATAGAAATTAGACCCTTTTATAATAATTATAGCCCTGCCTAGTAATCCGGATCTCACACATGAAGACTATATATTCCTATTAATGAATATCTAGCAAATCCTTAGGAATACCAACAAAACCTATTCAAACTCGCTTATATGTATATACTCCTCACATAAAATACAAGAAAGGATGGAATTCAATTTATTTTTCTTTGGCGTACACTACCCTTTGCTTGTCTTTTATTGTGCATGTTTTGCTCGCTGTGCGTCTTTAATGTATATATATGTAAGTATATCCTTTCCGTACTCTCTAACCACACACGTTCATTTAATATCAAAAGAAAAAAAAAGGAAAAAGAAAAAGAAAAAAGTCATTCTGCTTTCTTTTATCTAATATACTTTTCCCAGAAAAGAATGCATTAGCCTCGATATGTAAGTACACTACCCGTTAATAAATGCTAGTAATACGACAGAAACGGGCTTCTTCGGTCTTCTTGTAAGAGAATTTTCAATTATGGTTTACGGCTGGAAAACCCGTTTCATTATTATGTTTTTTTTTGTTTTTTTTTTTTTACAAAAAGAAAAGATAAAATTGGACAGATACTTGCTGTCGATGTAATTGTACGTAAATCATCATATACACCAGTCATGATTTTCGTAGAGAGACCCGTACCGCACAGACACGATATGAAGCAACAAGCTAAGCAGCCAGACGGAACCCACACCGCGCTGCAAGGTTCGACAGATGATTCCCGACCGCCAAAGGGCACTGGCATTCCTGCCATCATTTTCCCTGACGTGGTGTTCTGAGCTCAGTTGACCTTATCGATCCCTACTGTCAACTCATCACTGCCACCACTGGCTCTCACTGGGACAGTACACCGCTGGACGGGTATGTCCATCCATCCATACATCCATCCATATAATATGTACCGCAATGAGTACCACTACATGACACTGCCTCGAGTTATAACCAGAGCCACGAGACAGACACACATGCTACATAAGAAACTATGCCAAGGGTGCTTAGAAGAAGATTAGTTGGGAGAAAAGATGGGAAGAAAGGAAAAAGGCGGCGCGCTCCTAAAAAGAAAAATGAATAATATATATATATATATAAGAAGACAAAAGAAAAACATGAAATATAGACAGATATAACAGACAAAATAATCCAAAACTACAAACTACATTCAGTTTAGCATATTTTTCACCCCTCAGACCTAGGCGCATGAGAAGAGAAAAGCAAAAAGTTTATGAGCATATGCCTTGAAACATAAGAAAGGAAGACGAAGAAGAAGAAGAAAACGATGATGATCGTAAAAAGGAGAAGAACAAGGAGAGGGAAAATATAAGAATGTACGATTTCAATAGTCAAAACGGGGTTCAACATTAACTGCAACTTCATCTATCGAGAATCTGAGCCCTGGCCAATTGCGGTGCGAAGAAAAAAACCAAGAAGGAAACCAAAGGAAACCAAAGAGAAAAAAAGTTTGACATATTCAATTAGGACGGATATATATTACTCGTCAATATCCATTTCGTCATCCTTGTTGGGCCTCCTTCGTGTCCTCAAGGATCGGCTTGTACGGTCAAGACTCGCTGAAACACTTGGTTTGACCGGCGCCTTGCCCTTTGATAGAGCCGCCCTAGAGTTGTTGCGTCTGGCGGGAGCTTTTTCGTCATCTTCTTTTTCTTCTACTTCCTTTTCTTCCTCTTCTTTTTCTTCTTCATCTCCTTGTTTCATCGCCTCCTCCTTCCCACTGTGCTCCTCTTGCTCCACTGCTTCCTCGTCATCAGAAGCAGGCCCATCGCTCAGCACCGAGGAGTTGTTGCTGTCGTCGTCGCCGTCATCGTCATCGCCCTCACTCTCCTCAGCGTCGGATTTTTCGTAATCCCATTCCGCTACACCTTCGAGCATTTCTTCCTCATCATCTTCGTCATCCCGTTCCCTGTAGTCTGACACTTTGTGAGCACGCCCGCTGCGGCGGCGCTCGGAAGGGGCAATTGATGAGGCCTCTTCCTTTTGCTTCTTTGGCTTGACCGCTTTTTTGGTTTTGGCACTCTTCTTGGATGAAGTGCCCTTAATCGTCTTCGGCTTCTTCTCCCGGATGACCGTCTTCATTTGGGTTTTTGCTCGCTTCGCAGCTGGATCCCCCAACTCATGAGCTGACTTGCGCTTCTGTGAGAGAACATCTGTTAGCGTTGCCACTCCTCTTGCTGCCACCGTAGGAACCCAACCCCCTTTTGTTTGCCGACTAAGCCCAATTTTAAAAAACAAATTGGTGCCTCTTACCTTTTTTCGATCCAAAGTACGTAGAATATCATCTATACGCTCGTCAATCTCTTCCGGAATGTACAGCTTCTTGGCAATTTGTTGTGCCACCTCGCTGGACGGCAACGCCGTATATAGTCCCGTCGGGAGACCGACTTTGCCTGGCCATGCCTGAAAGGCCCAGTTCTTGCGTTCCTGATACTTGCGAATGATGGTGGACGCCAAATCACTCAGCACATACAAGTTTTCGCTCGCATCCGGGTTAATGCCATCCCTCGTCTGCTTGACACGCTCTGCATATCTGTAAATCAAGGAGATGTTTTCCTCGGAAGCAATTGTGCCGAGATAAAACAGAAAGTAGCTCGAAAAGTCCACCAGATCATCGACCTCGGAGTTGTAATCAGGATGATGCGCCAACAAGGGTATCAGTCGGCCGAGAAGAGCTTCCAGCACATGTTGTTTCTGCTCGGCGTAGTGCCGCGCTCGAGATCGAAGCCATGTCTCGACGCGGTTCTTGAGGTCTGACGAGGGCTCAAAGGCAACCAAGAAGAGTATGGTGTGAAATCTCGGCCGTAACCTGCCCCGAGTCAGGTAGTTCTGCAGTTTCTCCGCGAAATGCTTGCGCACTTGTAGCTCGCTGTCCTGCACCAGTTCCGCCATCTTGTGAAAGCTCGTGGGCTCCAAGCACTCATCGTACTTTTTCACTGTACAGAGCTTCAAAATCATGAGCCCGGCCATGAGACGGAGACGCTTCTTGTGATGTAATGGTGTGTCTTTAGTTTTGCAGAATTCTCCTTCCATGACGATAAAAGTCTTTAGGAGCTTGAACAACACCTTGACACGCTCTTCAGCGTCGGCTTCGTGCTCAATAGCCAGCGCGTGGTTCACCAAGATTTTCAGAGACAAACACTTGGCTTGCAATTCTTCATTCATATCTGCATCATTTACCCATGATGGATCTTTGGCATCCGCATCTGTCCGTACTTCGCGCAATATTTCCTTGATGGTCAAGTCGCGGATATCTTCATCCGAGTCGGCAGTGACAGAGGGCAGCAGTCGCTCTAGTTGACAAATGGTCGCCAGCCGCGTCAAGAAATGAGGTGATCCGTAGCCCAAGCCTTTGACCGCGTTTCTGAGCACGTTCGTGGCTGTGACCTTGCTCTTGTCGTCATTCTTTGCCAGCAGGATATTAATGGCGTATTTTGCAGCCCGGGAAGGTGATGCGTATTGGGAGTAGTTCATCAGCGTCTGGGTAAAGCTGCGGTCATAGTTTATGTCTTGAGGATATTTTTTTGCGTAGGAGGAGTACGCCTTGAGAATGTCAACCACAGCCGGATCGTTGCTTCTCTTATCCGTGGGCGCTTGTTCAATAATCTCACGTCGCAGCTCTTCTGCGTGAGCCTTAAAGATATCTGGGTTCCGCTGGGAGATGTCATTGAGTACTTGATGGGCGACTGCGGCGAATCCTTCCTTGTCGCTCTTGGAGTAGTCCATAATGGTGGCGAGATGACTTCGATTAAACATGAGACAGCTTGACCGATACAGCAGCGGTATCAACGTATCGAGACACACTGATGCCGAGCAGGCTTGGATCTTGGTGATGAGCTCGTTGATGGCTCTCCGAACAGTCTTGAAGTCGCTTTCAGATTCAATGGCGTATTTGACTAATTGATAGCTACGGCGATCGTTAAGTTTGGCAAACTTCTGAAGATCGCTGCGAACCTTCATCGGGTCGGGAAAGGAGGCGCCCAGCCATTGAAGTGTTTTGGAGAGCGTAGCCTTGACCTTATCCTCATCTGCGACGACGATTCCACCGTTATAGGCTTCACACTGCTTGATGAATATGGCAACACCTTGTGCAAACTGAGGTTGGCGCGACTGCATAGCGAGGAATGCCTTTTGAGCGGAAGCATCAAGAGACTTCAGCATGAGTAGAATTCTCTCCGCCCGTATCCGATCTTGATCACCAGCACTCACGCCCCCCTTGCCCTGGGAGCCGGTGGCGCTCTTCGCAGCCTTGCCTTTGACGAGCGGGTACTTGAGAGGGACGAGACACTCAAACATGACGCGGTCGAGCAAGACGTTCAGGTCTGAGTCGTTGACGTAGAATGCATTTATTATGCGAGATGGCACGCCAGAGAGGCAAGAGGTCACTGCCTCTTGACCGTCAGCAATCTCGCCGGCACCGACAGCCCAAAGTTTGCCCAGCAAGACCATGGCATCAACACGAACGGCAGGTTTTCTGTCACGGCAACGATCCGCTAGACTTGCAAAGACAGAGCCCTCCTTTTCAACTCCGCCCGTGACACCTAGCTTCAGAATGACGTCGCGGAAGTTGAAAAGCTCAATGGCTTTGACGGCGGCAAGCCGCACCTTTTCTTCGCTATCGTTGAGTTTATCCACCAGGCCCCTGACGAGCTCAGTTTCATCTTCTCTACTTAAGCCAATGCCCCCTGCAGAGGTGGACAGTATGTATCCAGCTGCGGTCACCCAAGCGGCTCGGATGGTCCCTGTCTTGTCATTTTTTCTGCCAACAAAGTTCCGGTAGGTGGCATGATGAGTTTGCGCGAATGACTGAGGCGAATACGGCTTTGTCAACACATTGGCCTCGTTATCGAGCACCGGAGGCGTGCTCAAGGCATCGTCTATCAAGCGAATAGGAGGATACGCTGCTGGATCAAGGGTGGGCGGCGGAGGTGGACCGGCGGCTCCGATGCCGGATATCATATCGCCAAATGTTTCCGTCGCAATCAGTCGCAGATGAACATTGTCGGCAGACAGCTCGGCATCGAGCTGTGGAACGACATTCTGCAAGATGTCGGGAGCAGCGCGCCAAAGTTCGCGAATCAACATGTGAGCTTGGCGAAGACTTTTTAGATCTGCTTCAGTGGGACCCGAGGTATTGTCTTCCTCGTCCGAATCATCGCCATGTCGAAAGCCGTTGCTCTTTGTGGCGAACTTGGAGGCACCGAGAATCACGTCACTGAAATACTGACTGATATACCGCGACATTTTGTCGGCGCATCCGTTGCAGATGTTTTTGGCCATGACGTAGGCGGCAGGTTCTGTCTTTAGCAGCAGAGTGGCCTGCCTGTCGTTTGGATCTTTGCTCTTGCCCCCGCCACCGGGCGGTGCTGCCCGAAGAAATTGGCTGATGATAGCATCGATGACTGTCGCAGGTATACTACCAGGAGACTCGTCAATGACCTCCATCAACATCTCAGTGAGCCCAATCTCCACGTCCTTGGCCACTTGTTCTTCACTAGAGGCCCGAGAGCTCGTGGATACGCCATCGAATGTCGAATTGAACAGGCGCAACAGCAGATCGTCGGCGCCATCAATGTCGGAGATGAGCAGAATACTTTTGACCTCAGACAATGACATGAGAACGTATTTGTGTTGGCTGTTGTACGGGTTTGTGGGGTCGAACAAGGCTGGCAGAATATCCTTGATGAAAAGGGTGAAGATCATCTGCAGAGTCGAGGAATAGCGCGTTGTGTCAGCAACAGCGTTTCTTGGCTCTATTGGCTTCACATAGAGGGAAAAGTGAAGGGTTAGGGAGGGGGGGGGGCGCAGGTCGGGTGTAGGTGGAAAATGGGAGAAGATAGACTGGCAATAACGTCTTACCTTCAATTGATCATCTGTGAACGGAGCATCTGGTACGAATAACCGCAGAATATCAACCAAACAACACGCAGTGTAGGCCTTTACACCACGATCCTTGTGCTGGAGTAGGTTCCTATGCGCCAGACTCGCCGCAACATCTTTGAGTGAATCCAACTGTACACCACCTTGATCGAAATCCGCGAGTTCCTTAGACAACCGTTCAAGACGATCAAGCAAGGTAGCGCTAGCAATGGGCTTGGCAGGCCGCCATGATAGCTCCTCGTCGAACTCTAAGCTACGTTGCTCCAACTCCTCTTCATCGTCGTCTTCTTGTTGCCCGACAGCGGCGGAAGCGGCGACAGTCTCAGGTTCAGGAACAGACTCCGGGTCGGACTCGGGAGCATCTTGTTGCATGTGGTTGTTCTCCTCAACAGGCTCAGGCTCCTTCTCCTTGGCCCTAGTCCGGCGTCGGGGGGGCATGATATGTAGTTGCAGAGCAGTGGCAAAATGAGAATGGGAGTTGGACGGTCGGCAAGCGTGCAACAGCGTCGCCGACAGTTTCCCAAGCTGTAGAGCCTCTGTCTGAGAGGAGAAAAGGGGTGTGTGTGTGGCGAGCGTAAAACCAGGAGGACCAGAAAGGTGGTGGAGAGGACTTGTCGCGTTGACTCTGTTGTGGTGCGCCGCACGGGTCACTGCATCTCACGGTCGAACAGATGAAGCAGGATTGGGCGTCGAGGGTGGTGCAGACCGAGATGCGCGACAAAGTCGACGGTAAGCAGGCTTCGTCTGTGCGACGGGGTTGGGAGGGCCGAAGCGTTGGAGTTTTGGAATTTTGAAGCGTTGGAGTGTTGGTGTGTTGGAATATTGGAGAGACTTGGAGGGCCGCGACGGGCACAATACTGCACGGGACGAGGTATAACTGATGGGCTGGGCTGGGCTGGGCTGGGCTGGGCTGGGGGCTCTACAGCAATTGGCTCGGCCGCCCAGTGTCGAAAACGAGGCCACGCTGCTGCTGCTGCTGCTTGGTACGCTGCCACGATGTCGGGCTGGATGGTCGACTTCCACAGGCAGCATGGCTGGCGGGTCTGGCGGGCACGAGTAGCGGGTCTGGTGCCTGCTGCATCAATGCTACACATGTCAGGCTTCCCTGCGGCCGCCCAGCTGCCGCTCAGCTGCCCGGCTCTAGAAATCAGCAGACCAGACGTGGGCCAGACACTGCAGACACTCCATGTCAGTGCCGGCTCGTGTCGCATGCACCACCTTGACGCGACCTGGACGCGGCAGACCAGCCCAGACTGGACCAGTGGGTCTCGAGGTGGCCGCGCCCGCCCCGCCCCGCCTTCTGCGTTGTGCTGCTGCCACTGCATCCATCATCAGTCAATCGAACAAAGAAGCTTAGCTGTCCAGTCTGGTACAAGCTTGAACTGGAGCTTATTCTGCCGTCATTGAATGCCAGCTGGTGCCGACTGAGGCAGCCCCAGCGTCTCCACCTCGGCTCGTCGAGCCGCCAGGCACCATCAGTCCAACCAGACGTCGTCGTCGGCAGAGGCTTCGAGATCCATCCATCGACTTCGACCTGCCATCACCATCACCATGCAGCAGACCTGCTCCCGCGCTCGCTTGCTCTTGGCCGTCCACGACACATGTTTGCCAAAGAGAGCATCCACCCCTTCTTGCTGCCCTCTCGCACGACCAAAGTATTGTCCTCGCTGACATAGAGTTGACTGTAGCTTCTTTCAATGCACGGCTTCCTGGAGCTGTGTTCGGATCTAAACTGTGCAACGGCTTGTCAACCTCACCTGCATGCCGTTGGCCGCATATTCCGCATCTCCGTCACACTCCTGACAGTTTCCATGCCCAAGGAGTCCTTCTGCAATCTCTGCAATCCACCGTTGTGACAATGACAGTCGAACAATGAGCCCGTCTCATTACAATCAGTAAAGCACTCTGCCGTTGCCATCACACTTTCCTCGCCCTTGAAACAAGCAAGGCGACACACACACAGTAAGGGCCCAGGCCAAAGCCGATTGTGTGAACCCCTCGTGTTTGCGCGTGATATCGTCAGACAGCGGCATTGGCCTTGGCCCTTTGCGCTTGAATTCCTGTTCATATCCTGTTGATTTCATGTCATGCTAGTGTCCCATGGCCTCGGCCCCGGCTTCGTCCATGGATTCCAACATCCAGGTCTTCTTTTCTCCAACAAGGCATCGTGATGATGATGGGACTACCAGCGGTCTGCGGCGCTTCAACTTTGCGAAGAGACGAGCTATTTCTCGTACATACATACAAGAAACGCAGATGACTGTAGACATGCCATCTCAATGCCCATGAAGATGAGGGACTACCAGCGGTCTGCGGCACTTCAACTTTGCGAAGAGACGAGCTATTTCTCGTACATACATAGGTAAGCAACGCAGATGAATGTAGACATGCCATCTCAAATGCCCATGAAGATGATTGGGCTGGGCAGCATCTCCTGCCAGCTGTGCGCCAGCTGTCAAACACCCATTCATCACCCATCACCCAGCCAGATTCACAACCCCTGATTCATAAACATCAGATTTCGCTCACTTAAGCAAGTCACGTACCATTCTTTATTAGAACGTCGTGCAATCCACTCACGCTTGTTTCCCTCTGTGTTTTCTCTCTAGTCTTTCACGCTCTTTTTTTGCCAGGCACGCTCTTTTTTGTTTCCCTCTGCCTCACTCGTTACCAGTCTCCCACAGCCTTTTCTTCCTTCTCTATCGACTCTTTATTGTTTGAAGAGCACTTTCGACAGCTCTCTTCTATTGCCTCTCATTGAGTTCTGCGAGTCTCTCTCATATGTTTGTCTCTCCCAGGCGTTTGCTTCTGCTCTCTGCCGTATCACATACCACCAAGCCGGCAAACTGCTCGAGTCTCTTTCATTGCAAAACCAGTGAAGTTTGTCCATGCTAATTGGAAACGGTTCTCACGTCAAAAGCGTTTGCTTTTTTTTTTTTCTCCCTACCACTCTCGGAATCCTCAATCAAAAAGTGAGTTGTGGCCCTTTCCCATCCCTTTTTTCCAACGACAGACACTTTTTGCTGACTCGCTTCTTTTCTTTTTTCTTTTCTCCCCCAAAAAGTGTCTAAACCAAAGGGCACGGTCTTCAAAAAGTTGTCCGAGTCTGCTCAGAGTGACTGGGAAAAGAAAGGACACTCCTGGATGAATTCCGTCCAGACGAAGCTGACCAGCTTTTGCTGGCTGCTTATAATCGCCGCTGGGTTTTTTGTAGTTGGCTTTCACCTTAGTATGCAAATTCCTACCTTCTTCTTCCCCTTCTCCCCCTCTCTCTTGTTTTTTTATTCCTTTCAAAATGAGAAAAAAAAACCTATTTAAACACTGTTCTGACATGAGACCTGACCGAAAGCAGGCCACAAGGGCTCTTTTCGTGCGTCTGATGAGATGCTTCATGCCGAACATGCTGTCTCTGAAGCCGCTCATCTACTTGCCGTTCGAGGAGAATGCAATGAAACGGCCCCTATCTTCGCGCTCATATCCGCTGTAGATGGCATCACGGCTCCTGGCTTCTCCGGAAGCGTCAAGGCTTCCCAGATAGCAACAGATGAGACGCAAGTCGCGGCTGCGTCTGCTGATATCACCTCTGATTCAATTGGTGAAAGCGTGCCAGTATCGTACGTCACAGCTCTCTGCTTTCAGCTTGTTAACCGCTGCAGAATAGGTCGACTGACTTGGCAAAAAAAAATGTTGTTTAGAACTCAAACCTCTTTGACAACCATCTACAGCATCCAAAGCAGGACTGGAGTGAGAACCTTCACCAGCACGACTACTGACACAACGACAATCACGCTTCTCCCCGTGCCAGAGTACACTCATGCCGCCGAAGATGCATGCCAGAAGACGATTACAGAAACTGTCCTGGTCACCATGTACCCTCACTCAGATGCCACAGTCACGGCTGAGGCATCTACGGTCACCGATGTCAAAACCCAGTTCACGTACACAAGCGGCCCACCCGACGTCACACTCTCTGGCAATCCGTCGACGTATACAGCTGTGCAGACCGACGTCTCCTACACGCCCGGCGCCCCTGATGCCACTGTCTCCGGCAATCCATCTACTGTGACAAACGTCCAGACAGACATATCAGTCACGCCGGGTCTTCCTGATGCCACCATCTCCGCAGAGGCGTCCACCGCCACGGACATTCAAATCAGCTGGATCTGGTCCCTGACAACAACCTGGCCCACGCCCTTCACGACCCTCACCATCACCGACCTGTGGGATGCCACCGTTTCTTCTCCAACATCACAGGCCACCGAGTCCGTCAGCCTCTCCACCTTTATAACCATCATCTCCTCCCAGGTAACCATCACCATCTCTCCCTCTTCCACGTCCTCCGCTGCCTGGGCCTCCTCCCAAGTTGCCGGGGACGTGACCACTCTCCCGTCCAGCCCAACAAGCACATACACCACCATCGTGACCGCAACCGGCGGCCCCCCCGCCGTCGAGACCACCACGATAGACGTCCTTCCTCCCGCCTACACAAATCCAGTCTGTAATTCCTCATCAGCAGACGACACCGGCACCATTTGCACCCCACCTTCCACAAGCACGTACACCCCAATCGTCATCTCGGGTGGAAGCAAGCGTCCCGAGCCCAAGGCCTGGGGTGGCAGCAACGGCTCCGCCCACATTGCCTGTACAATCATGCTCATAGCCATCATAACGTTTGTGTTTTGAAAGAAGGAAACAAAAAAACAAGATGAAGGCAACGCTTCTTAAGCAACCCGAGCGTTTTGCGATTCCTTGTTTCCTTTTCTTTACTTCCGCTTTTTCTTCTTTTTTTTTCTACGCGCAAAGTTTCTGAGAATAGTGCTTTATTACCCACGTTAGCACGATGCTAAGTATTTGTTTGTTTATTCGTTCTTGGTTTCTCCACCACCTTCACTAAAAAGAAACCACACAAGGTGAGCATATTTGGTCTATAAATCGGAGTAAGGAGAAAAAGATGAAGCATAGGGGCGGAACAAAAAAGAAAAGACCAATAAACCACAAGCCCTCTTGTATAATCGGACGTTAACATGAAGAGGTTTTTATTTTATTTTATTTTTTTGCTTTTTTTTTATTGTGAGAAAAAAGAGAAAAACAATTTTACAAAAAAAGGATACTTTGAGAGTTAAACTGCGGTTTTCTTTTATTTGTTCGCCGGCTGGCTACTAAGATAGTAATTGCATTGATTTAGTTTGAATTTTTTTGAGATTTTTTTGCCCCTTCTGCCCTGGTCTTGCTGCTTCGTGTTCGCGTGTGCCCTCGTCTACGAATAAAGTGGTGGGTCTGGAGGGGGGATTTACATGCGTAGTTTGTTGTTTCGTGGATGATGAGATTTTGGTGACTGGGTTTGTATTGCATTTGCTTATGCTTATGCATTTGCTTATGCTTATTTGTATAACATGAGGCATCGGTACCATGAGATGAACGAGGCAAAGTGTCTTATAAAGCACGGATTGACGGAAGAAAGAAACAAAATTCCAGACTTCCTTTTTTTCCCAAAGAAAGTTCCCTGGTATCTTGTGAAATATTAATACAGACAAGAGTCTACCGCGAAACGCCATTCTCCCATCCATCCAATAAAGTCGCACCTCTGTCTGCGCCAGAAAGACAGGCGAGCATGTCTTATAAAAAAACCGGCGCTAAGAAAAACAAAAAAAAAGAATAAAAAATAGGAGACTAAAAAAATAGGAAGAGAAAACGTCATCGTGCGCGCCTTTCCGCTTCGGCTCGCGCTTGACGGGCCTTCCAGCTATCTCTGATGCGCACGGCAGATTTGTACAAATCCTGCTCCGTGACGCGATCGTTGATGCTCTCCAGCACGCTAGCCACAGTGCTCGTGTGGTTGGCCTCTTTCTTGTCGTCTCGAAAGCGTATCAGGCGCCACCGTCCTTGCGCGTCTTGATGACACTCCACGATTCGCCAGTTCAACGGGTCGTTGAGACCCTTGAGCACTTCCCACTCCTCTTCTGTGATGAACAACTTGTTGAAAAACTCGTACTTTTCTGGCTCCCTGTCTCCCTTGTACACCAGTAGTTCTGCTTTCGGAACATTGTCGTAGTCGGTAAAGGGCTCTGTAATGCCTTCTTGCCTCTCCCAATCATCGGGCTCAACCAGGGGAAAGGTGAGCTTCATGCGACAGTCAATAGTGTTTTCTTCGGGCGGCTTCCATTTAAGAATGTGGGGGTCTGTGCCGTGCTTGTACGGTGTGTTGCGACACGTGAAGATGAGACCATCGTTTCCGTGCCTCAGGTTGGGCAGTACTTGCTTGAACATCATTTCAATGCCATACGCCAGCTGGAAGGGCTTCATCTCCACGAAGAATGGTTGGAACCGCAGCTCGTCTGGATACTCCCTGAACAGCTTCTTATAGGGCGTGTAGAGCCTCTCTTTGAAATACGCCAGGCGCTTGTCCAGCGTGCGATCCATAAGCTTATTGCCATCCATGACCAGGCAGTCAAATACCAAGAAACGAGGCTCCTTCTTTCCATCAGGAAGACTGTCCCAAACTAATTCTCCATCCACCAAGGTCTTCGTGTGAAATGATTGTGCGTTATTCTCCAGAGGGAAATGTAAATTTCTATTCGTGATGAACCAGTAGTCGTTCTTTCGGTCAATAAGGTAGTGTGCTTCGGCTCCTTCTTCGTCGGCGGTCAAATAGAAAAGGTAGCGAATCCCGTCTGACTTTTCGCAGACATAGTAGCTGTGCTCAGGCGTTAACACGAGCCGTCTCGGGTGATATGGGGAAGGTTGGGACAAAGGGGGATGGAGTTTGATCGTACTCTTGTTTCTGCAGCTCCTCCAGATGTTGTCTAGCGAAGCTAACAGGCTGAGCTCCAGGAAATCCAGTCTGATGTCGTCCAAGCAATTGTGCCACCTCCCTGCGCATAGAATGCAGTAATGCCCCGGACGCTTTCACTCCAGGTTCGGCCACCGAGCCGACTTGACCGTCTGAAGGATGTTCCATGGCGATGATGCTCAGCCAGGTCGTCGCACGTGCGGCGGTAAATTTTGAAAGTCGGGCTATCAAATGAACCCTGGCGTCCAAGTCAAACAATCGACGTGGCCGCAGAAGGTCAGGCGGGATTTGGTAGTGAGCCCGGTCTCACCATGACATGCGCACGAAGCAGTGCCACCTATTTGCGGATTCCGTCACTCGATCGAATGAGGAAGACGGATTCGCATCGAACAAAGTAATATAGCTGTCTGTCGGCGTCGTCTCTTATCGATAAAATATGAAGGTAGCATCTCATGTCGCTCGTGCGCGGTCGAAGTTGTCGGCAATAAAATCAGGTACCAGTTGTCTGATATGTGGATCACTATGGGGCAGCGAGCGACTTTATATGTACAGTGGGTGTACATTGTACCGTCTGGCACGTACAGTGGTTGTACTAGACTTGTCTGCAACCACATATTCGGGCGCTTGTTGCTTATTCCACCGTGTTCACTTGTCAACGCGATGCCTTTTTTGCACTGGGCGCCTTTTCTCAGTCGCGATACCTGTGATTATGGCGCTATCTGATTTTGGCATGATTACATCATTGGGGTTCATTTGAGGGAAAGCAAAGTCTCAAAGGCGGCGACAATCTTTGCACTCCAGAAATACAACTTTACACGCTGAAACGGCACTTTCGCCCCAAATTTCCCAAGGGCCATTAGGATATACCCAGGAGCTCGAGCACCAAAAAAAAAAGAGAAGAAAAAAGGAGAAGAAGAAAAAGGCGTGAGATTGACGGCATGTATTACTGAGACGATCCAAGCGCTCAATGACAATCAACACCTGACACCTACGTACAAAGAATTTTGCTATATAACACAGACCATGCCCAGTAATTTGTAGTTTCGCCACCTTTTCTTTCTCAGGACTGACGCCCCTCACGGATTCCTCAAGGAGCATATTAAACGACTCTGATGTCAATTGTCATCTATTTTGTCAACCTCGTCTCGTGCCTCTTCCCATTGTTGCTTGCTCTTCTTGGCCCACTCAACCTGACTCTTTGCATATGCAAGCTATATCCAGTTAGTTAGTTATTTTAGTGTCATTTTTCCCGATTCAGATTTCTTAGCACCGCCTACGTTTCCACCAGGGAGAAAATAGAAACATACCATGTATCTCTTCAGATCGTCTTCTTTGTCTTTTTGAAATCTCTTAAGGTCCTTCAAGACACTGGCGCTGGCGTCCTTGACATCCTGCTCCGAGGCAACTTGCGCCTGTTCTAATTGTCCAATGGATTCTCGGGTCTTGCCAATGGTATCCCTTCGCGTTCGCTCTGGATCTACATCCGCAACGCCCTGGATCGCGTGTCGTAGAGGACCGAAGATCTTATTTGTAATGGAATTGCCACTTGGTGCTTTTTTATGAGACAGACTAGCGCTTCTGTCGGGCAGGCCCTGGCTGACCGATGGTGTTGATGAAGAATAGTCACCATGGGTTGGTGGAAAATCGGAATCAATGGACTCGGTGTCATCCTGTCCCGCATCACGCCTGTGCTGTGAAGAAGATTCCCTTAGGCTTGTAGAGCGTTTTGGAGGCGGAGACAGCTGTTGGCTTGTCGATAAATATTGCTCAATTCGTCTCGCTTCCGCTTCACTCTGTTCTAACTGCTCCAGAAGATCTCTCTTCTTAGCTAGCTCTTCTGTTGTTAGATCCTGCTGGACTCTTTTTAACACCCTGTATCGAAGAACGCTCTTGACAACGCCGGCAAATTGTGCATTTTCTCGCATTGGTTCAGCGAAGCTGGCTCCCAGTGATCCGGCTAGTTCTTCTGTTGCGATGTATGACAAGTCTGCTGCCTGACCAACCCGTTCGATTGCTGTACCGAGTGATGGAGCTTGTTCGGAGAGGGCAAATGCATTGAAGCGAGAGCCCAGTTCACATAGATCTGTCGCAAGCGCCGACAGATGTGACAAGGTGCGGCGGTTTACTTTCTCCATAGGGCCATTGAGCAGCTGTTCCAGCTCCTTTGCGGAGGCCTCGTAGGACACAAAATATGGATCAAGATCTTGTTCGCTGTAGGTGTTCGAATCGGAGGGGAAGCGACCTATAACATGTTGCACTGTCTGGGTTGGAGAATATTGGATATCATAGCTGTGTCCGGCTGATGTCTTGAGCCTCGCGGACGTGGAGGGAACGGGCAAGAAGTTGTGCGCAAGTGACGGGTTTGCCGTGTCTAGTGGTGGGGCTTTGAGGATAGATTTGGGGATGGAGGCCACCGGGTGAGAATGTAGTACCTCGCTCTGATCGTAGACAAAAATAAGCCAAATTATAGAAATACGTGAGTTGAATAAGAAGGCCTTACCCAGCTTGCGTTGGGATCAAGAAATCTCCACCAAACGCCATCATCTCGTACAGCCTCCATCCGGCGGCAGCGATTCAGAAAAACAGCCAACATACGTTTTCGAAGATCAATTATTTGTTGATCTTGCTTAGCACTGGTAGGTTTCGCGGCATAGTCCGCCATGGTGTGTTTTTCAGGAATCGGAGGAATGATGAGCGTTGGGTGTAGGCGGGTAAGGGCCTCCCTAAGCGAAGAGAATTCAGAGTATCGCCGACGAACCTCGAGGTCCTTTTGTCTGGATTAGTATATGGCGTCAGAATATTCATTCGCATCGTACGTACCCCAGTGCGAATGGTGTAAACTATGTATCGACCTCCGCTTTCTACACTCTTTCCAGCGTCCGTAATTATGATGGGCGTTTCGGGATTCTCATAAAGAACCTGCTCTATACGGCTTGTGTAGCCCCCGGGTTTCCGTTTCCGAGCAGTTTCTTCGTGAGGCTCGGCAATCTGGTAGTTTTCACCATGCGCTGCCGCAGAAACTTGGCCAAAGGCGGGCTCATCATCTTCGCTGCCCGAGGTCGGCGTATGAGGGACATCGTAGGATCGATCTGAAAGCACTTTTAATACGGTGTACCATCAGTCGGAAGTCTTATTTCTGGTACGTTGAGTGGATGCGACGATCGCGACTCTTGTCTTAGTACGACTTACAAGTACGAGAGCTTGGTGACGTCGGATTGACTGAAGAGGATGTCTGTGAATCGCGACGGTCGAAGCTCGTCCCGTAGGGATTGTTGTCCTCATCGTTCCACATGACGCCGCTTTGGTTGTTGAAACAGCACAAAATCGGCAGTCAATATAGTTGGTTGTATGTGGTGCGATGACGCAAAGTTGCGGTTGACACGAAGGAGCTGTAGCAGACAAGGCGGCGCAGCTGGTGAAGTGAGGCTGACAAGCTGTATACACCTTACCTGCCCGCTACCTGATGCCTGCGTTTGTTCGATATTAAAAGTCGCAGCTAATGACAAAGTCTCTCGCCATCGTTGAGCGAACGCTAAGATAAGAGCTCGATGTGAGACGCAAGTGCTCGGTATCTAGGTAGGTAGAGAGATCGGCGTGGGGTAAAGGAGGAGCTCCGGTATCTCGAAGTGCTCGTATGGATATGGGCTGGGGTTTGGTGACGGCACTACACAACCAGACGGGCGCATGAAGGAAGATGACTGTGGGGCTAGCGTAGTATGTATTTCTGGATTTGGTATGGGAACTTGCACGTGTACATACAGGACTGGGCTGTCAAGGACTGTCAAGGCTCAAGTCTCAACGTGTGATGACGAAGACGGCGCACGGGCCACATAAGCCAGTGCTTCCCTTTCAGCTGCCAGCTCTTATGACCGTGGAGCACGAAGATGGAGGCTCTTAAATGCCTCGAACTTTGGATGTTGTTGAAACTTCAACCCAAGGAGCTGGACACGACCAGCAGTATACACATACCTACCCATGCAAGCTTCCAGTCCTATCAAGCCTCCATATTTACTTATCAAGATGATATTCCATTTTTTGACCTACGGCTTATGCACTTTCGCGCCCATGGACCTACCCTACTTCTGCTTATCATGCAACCTCCCAAAACGCGCTCCCTCACGAATCACAGAGGCTGGTCTTTCTGTCTCTTGGCCCCGACTTCTTGGCGTCTGCTGAATGGCGGCACAATAGATGGCCTGTTCAGCCGTGTGTATTTCTGTTTATGGATGATGTGGAAGGTATGTAGTGACTTTTGTAAAGTTGCATGCCTTCAGACACGGCTTTCGTCCCTTCGACGGCTTTCAATTTCATTAGCACACGTCAAGCTTGGAGACACGAAACACACTGCATACCATGTTGAAGGTCAATACTTGACGGTGGACTGAGCATCTGGAAATCATCGCTGTGGACTGTGGCGGCATTTGTTGTTGTTGAATCAGCCTCCGTCTCGTCACATTCAGGATCTGCTGAGTGGTAGTCCTCAACCGAACGAATCCGAATTGGTTGCTCTTCCTGCTCGCCTGCCCCCTCTGCTCGACCAGTTACCCTCTGGGCAAAATCAGCATGGCCGCCGCTTCCAGTCTCATCTTCGGTGTGTATTGGGCTAGAAGCATTAGATACGCTATAGATGGTGCGAGCTTTGCCAGATGGAAGGCGAAGTACTCGGCCCACAAGCTGTCGCCAACTCGGTGGCATTGTCTGGCGTTCTGCTGCCATGTTCGGATCGACCGTCTCGCTGTCTCGTTTCTCCTGCTGGCGGCCTGCTTCCGACGAGGTCACTGGGGGTTGACGTCCGGGCATAGACTGATGGCCGGCATCTGGCCGACTTGTTGCCGTAGCCACAGGTATGCCACGCAAAACAACCGGAGTCGCGTATGAATATGCATATGGAATTGGGATCTGATTGTAAAAAACTGGTAAAAAGGAAGTGGCTGCCGAATACCTGCCTGTTGTTGGTGGAGTTGGCACATAGGTAGCAGCATGACGAACCACAACCCCAGAGGTCATGTGTTGAGGCGGCTCGACAGACTCTCTGGACCTGCGATATGTCACGGCCTTGCCCAAACAATACATGTACACCAGCGAGAGGACGAGAAAAACGACGATGGAGCTGAAAATCACTCCAAACTGCTCTGCTGCGGTAAGACACTGCCATCCATTGCAGCTGCCTCTGCGCCACAGCGTGGAGATGAATGCCAGCATTGTTGTCAAAGTTAAGTCGGCAGTGCCAAATAGTATTTTTGGTATGTGCAAGTATTGTAGAGGCAAGCAAAGCTTAATGATTCGGTCTGTCCAGACGAAGCGCTTCCTGAATGCTTTTCAGCCCTCGTGAAGGATGCCATGTTCACTGCCGCAGACTCTGGCAGTCTGCTGTCTTGGTTGCCAGTTGCCAACAGCTGCATTTTGAGTGTAGCGCTCGAAATCCAGTCAGACTTTTCAGATGATCATGCTGCTGTACCAAGCACACTCCAGGCTTCTGAGCGAGAAATCCATCACTTTGCATGCCATGGCGTCTTCTTTCATTGGTCTATGATCTGAAATTGTTCTTGCAAGGTAGCAATTATGGTGGCTTCCTTGGGGACGCATGCGAATACCCAGCGCTTTACACGATGAACCGAGGGTGCGTTATTGTGAAAGGAAACACCCACATGTGACTTTTGAGCCATCGCGGGACAAGAGCTGAAGACACTCTGCTGATGTACGGGGACGGGAAGTGCAGAATGAAGTACCAAAGTACCTAGGTAGTGAGTCGGCGATCTGACTAAATGCATCCAAGACTAAGTACATTGCAAACATGCATATGTACATACAATGTACATATGTCATACATACATATGTATGTACCTACCTAGGTCCAGACAATGCTGTTGGTTGATGCCCATGGTTCACAATTCACTATCAAACTCAATGGGGCCGGCGCACGGACCACCACATCGAGTTGCCAGTGGTGTGCTTCGTGATATTTCCCCCAGTGTTCAAGAGTCAAGATGGTCATCTTTGCAGTGACGACTAACTACGCCCTTGCTTAACCCTCACCACCTCCCTCCGTCATCATTTCTCATCTTCATTCATGAGCGTGTTGAATGCTATGCCATCTTGTTAGTTGGCAGACTGATGGTCCGCGCATTTCCATCTCCTGCGGCGCATCCACAGCTCAAAGAGAGACGCGTTTGTCTCTACACCTCCGTCGCTCATCAATCACTTTCTTGCCGACGAGCTAGCTCCCATTATTCGCCATGGCTGCCTTTGCCAATGCAACATCAAATGGCGTCACCAACGGCGACAAGACCTCTGGTCCCGTGAGCGCCCGATTCAGTGACATTCCTTCCGCCATCGACATTCCTGTCCAGGGCGACCAGGAAGACGAAGCCGTTGAGATTGACCTCGAAGATCTGCTAGACGACCCTACCGAGCTTTGCACACTATTCGAGAATGAAAAGGCTGCAAAAACATACTGGATGACGGTTGCGCTTGCATACGCCAAGCAGAAAAAAATCGACCATGCCATCGAAATGCTACTTCGCGGCAGTGGCGCCATTCAAAGTAACTCGAGCAACCCACGCGATAAAGTCAGCATGGTTTGCTGCTTGTGCTGGATGTACCTGTGGAAAAGTCGGCAAGCTCCTCGCGTCGCGCCCGATGGTGTCAGAGTATCCGAAGCGAAGACAAAAGAGTACTACCTGCAGCTGGCAACTTCTTCCTTGAATGATGCGGCTCGACTAAATCCCTCATTTCCGCCGATTTTCCTGGCTCGCGGCGTCTTACTGTTGCTGCGCGCATCGCTTCAAGCGCCTTCCAAGTCTGGGAGCGGTATTGGGTCCGAGAAGAACGAACTGCTAAAGACCGCTGTCAAGTCTTTTGATGATGCCTTGCGAGTTTCACAAGGCAAGAATATGCTTGCTCTCATGGGTAAAGCAAGAGCATACTTCTCCATGCACAAATACGCGGATGCTTTGACAACATATCAGGATGTCCTGCAAAAGATGCCTGACCTCGTGGACCCCGATCCCCGTATTGGCATCGGTTGTTGTTTCTGGCAGCTTGGGTTCAAGGCAGATGCCAAGGTCGCGTGGGAGAGGAGCTTGGAGATTAATCCAGATTCCAAGGTCGCCAGCATTCTACTGGGCTTATTCTATCTCGACGCCAGCGGCCACGTGCCAGTCGACAGCGATGACTTCCTTAGGCTGTATCGAAAGGCCATGACGGAGTACACTCAAAAGTCGTTCAAGCTGGACAAAGATTTCCCGATTACTTGCTCTACCTTTGCAGGATATTTCCTCTCTCGCAAATCATGGGACAATGCCGAAAAGCTTGCGCACAAAGCTATCCAGTATACCGATGTAAATGCCATTGCCAGTGATGGCTGGTATTTGCTTGCCCGAAAAGCACATTACAACGGAGACACGGAGAAGGCAAATGACTACTACCGCCGCGCCGATGATGCTCGAGGAGGGACAGATACTGGCTACCTTCCAGCCAAGTTTGGTGTGGCACAGCTTTCTGTCTTGAACAACGATCTTGGCGAGGCCAAGCTCCGACTGGAGAAGATGATACAGCAGTCCAAGAATCACGAAGCTATGATTTTACTGGGAACGCTCTACGCAGAAGAAATATTTGCAAGCCAAAAAGCGGACAGCAAGGACGATCAGTCAGCCGAGCTGAAAAAAGCGGTGGGTTATCTTGAAGGTGTGCGAAGCGCATGGAAAGACCCAAAGAAAACCGTAGCGCCAGATGCATCCGTTCTGTTAAATCTGGCAAGGCTATACGAGGCAGAATACCCTGAAAAGGCTCTGCAGTGTCTCCAGCAGGTTGAACAACTTGAACTGGACCAAATTCCAGCTTCTGAAAGGCCTACAGAAACATCAAATGAAAGCGAAACTCAGGCAGCGCTTAGAAAGTTTCTTCCACCGCAGCTCCTCAACAACATAGGATGTTTCCACTCCCAAGCTGAGAAGCACGAGCAAGCCAGCGAAGTGTTCGAGGCAGCTCTGAGTGCTTGTATGAGAATTGGGGAAAAAGATCCCAGCATGGACACCGATGCCCTGGTTTCCACCATCAGTTTCAACTTGGGACGAAGCTATGAGTCGAGAGGACTGACTGAAAAGGCAATCGAGGTCTACGAAGGCCTGCTCGCTCGTCACGATGACTACACCGATGCTCGCACCAGACTAGCGTACATCAAGCTCAGAAAATTCCCTAACAAGGAAGGACCAGATGCCGTTGCCAAACTGTACCAAGAGAACACTGGCGACTTAGAAGTTCGAGCTCTTTATGGATGGTATCAAGGCAAGGTCCACTCCAGAAAACGACCTGCCAACATTGCTGAGGACCCCGAGTTCCGCCACTACAAGCACACATTGCAAAACTATGACAAGCATGACCGCTATGCTCTCATTGGTATGGGCAATTTGTATCTGCTGCAGGCCAGAGAGATGCGTCGCGAGACAGAGCAAGACAAGCAAAAGCGAAGCATCATATATGGAAAGGCAGTAGAGTTCTTTGAGAAGGCTCTCTCACTCGATCCCAAGAACGCCTACGCTGCTCAGGGAGTCGCGATTGCTCTTGTGGAAGACAAGAAGGACTACAAGACTGGCCTCTCAATCTTTAACAAGGTTCGAGAAACAATCAGAGACTTTCATGTCTACGTCAACCTGGGGCATATCTTTACAGAGCTGAAGCAATACTCGAAAGCGATTGAGCACTACGAGATTGCCCTTTCCAAAGAAGGAAAAGCTAACGACCAAAACATTCTTTCATGTCTGGGACGCACATGGTTGAATCGGGGCCGAACTGAGAAGGACATTGACCACTATAACAAAGCTCTTGAGTGCGCACAAAAGGTATGTTAAATGATCGAAAACCCTGAAAGATGCACCCACGGGGCGGGAGAGAGGGGTCTGAATATTTGGAGCTACTGACGGCTGTTTTCGATCAAGGCCCTCGAAGTCGCCCCTGATCAAGTCTTCAACAAATTCAACGTTGCATTTGTGCAGATTCAGCTTGTGACCATGATTCAAAATCTTCCCGAGAACAGACGCTCTTCTGAGCAACTCGAAAAGGCCGCGGAAGGACTAGAAGCAGCCATTGAATCGCTAGACAAAATTGCCAGCCTCCCACAACCTCCGTACCCCAAACATGACATTGAGCAGCGCGCCAACATGGCACGCAACACGTTACGCAAACAGCTAGAACGAGCCATTGGCAAACAAAAAGAGTGGGAGGAGAAAAACAAGGAGAAAATCCAGGCAGCGAAGCAACAACGAGACGCGGAGCTTAAACGCCGCGAGGCAGAGCGCCAGGCAGTCTTGGAAAAAGAGCGCGAGCGCCAAGAAAAGATCCGCAAGGAGCGAGAAGCCATTGCCGCACGGGACAGAATCGCCGCCGAACAAAGAGCGGAGGAAGAGCGTCTCAGGCAAGAAGCCGAAATGACCACGGATCCGGAGACAGGCGAAAGAGTGAAGCGCAAGCGCAAGCCGGCCTCCCGCCCCGCAGGAGGCGAAGCTCGCTCTCGGAGAATATCTAAGAAGAAGAAGGCCAGTCGCAACGACGACGATCAACCGTCCTCTTCCTCGGAAGCGGAATCTCATACCAAGAAACGACGTCGTCTTACCACCAAGAAGGAGTCCTCCAAGTTCAAATCAGCGGAGATTGTAGTCGAAAGCGATGAGGAAGACAAGGACGAACCCGACCATGACATGGTCGACGACGACGATGCCCTCGAGCGGGCAGAGAGAAATATCGATCGAAACGCTACGCCGCTGTCCGAAGAGGATGACAACGCCGCCGCTGATAGGATGGATGTAGATGACGATGTCGACGCGAACGACGAAGACGAAGAAGAGGATGCGGACGCAGGGAAAAGGCAAGCCCGTCCGAGACGAGGACGCGTAGTAGAAAGTGATGAGGACGATTGAAAGAAAAATTACCACTAAAAGTACTTGTGTCAATATGGAAGGACCGACAGTAATTTTCGTCTCAACCATATATATATGTATAAGAAAAGTTAGGTTGTCGTCTTGGTGTTATTCCACATGATGGCATGAAGATCATCTCGAAGGGGTTGTGCCATACTTTGCTCGTCAATTCGTGCACACATTTCCACGGAGAAAATGTGTTTTTTTCCTTCTTCGAGCTAGAGCGGAGGAAAGGGGAAGTGAGAGAATACGTTACTTTGTTGAATACTATTCAGGTTTTTCTTGGGGCAAATTTTACTTTCATTGTATTTTGGCGGCGGGACATCGCAATAGAAGAGAATATAAATATCAGGAGAGGGCAGTGGAATTTTTTTTCCCTCTAAAAAGAAACTTGACCATGAGGACGTGGGTTTTGCGCAGTGAATTAATTGTAAGAGTCTTGTATGTGGGTAGCTCTATTCTTCTTCTACTCTACTCTAATTTTTTTGGTTCGATATTCTGGTTTCGACCTCTGGAACACTACGTCGTGAATGTTTTGGTGTGCGGGCGGTAAACCGATATATGGGCGTATGCCTTGACATGCTTTCGTTATAGGATCACGGTCTTTTGGCAGTCTATATCATAGCAGAATATATCGATGATTTTAAACATTTCTCCAGTGCTGCCTTCCATCAAGATGGAAATTGACCAAGTGAGAAGCTGTTTGCAATTCACGATAAACCGCGGTTCGAACTTGAGCGCGGACTAAATCAGAACGCAAAGACTTGGTCTTCAAGCTTGCTGACAGGGCGAGCCTTCTTGAAGCCAAGGCCTTCGGTGGTTTTCTTCAGGCCGCTAACCATGGGAGGAGGACCACAAAGGAGAATCTTGACATCGTCGGCGGGCTTAGGCAGCCATTTCTAAGGGGAAGGAAACACAATTAGTTCTGGCTTTTTTTTTTAAAAAAAAAAATAATAAAAAATCCAAATGCTAACTACTGGTACTTACGGTGATCATGTCACTGGTGACATAACCTACGCCCCCAGTCCAGCCCTCAGGTGGATTATCCAGAACGTAGTGAATTCGAATGCCGCTGTCCTCTTGAACCAAGGCGTCAAGATCTTCCTTGAGGAGAATGTCCTGGGCGGTCACGTTGGCAAAGATGAGGTCAACTTGTGTCCTATCACCATCAGCGCGGCCACGGATGATCGCACGGATGATCTGAAGCATGGGAGTGATGCCAGTGCCGCCAGCGATCATGCCAAAGTGGCGGACCATATTAGGAGTGTAGACAAAGGCGCCCTTGGGACCGCGGACACGAATGGCTTGACCGACCATGAGGGACGCCATGTGCTTGGAGATGTTTCCCTGGGGATAGGATTTGATCAAGAGATCGAAATGACCGGGCTGGTGATCGCCAGAGATGGGAGTATACGAGCGAACAATCTCCTTGATAGTGCCATCAGGCTGCTTCAACGGAGCGCCAATCGAAATGTGTTGACCGATAGGGAGGCCGAGAATTGAGTTGGACGATGGGAGCTTGAATCGATAGCTACCAGGTCATGGTTAAAAGAATGGTCATTAAACTTTTATAGATATTATCGGAAGGACAGCGGACAGCGGTACGGATTGTTGAAGTGTTCAACACTCGATGGGTTTGATGTGGAGTGCAAGGGTCTCTTTTGCTCAGAGCGCACCATCGCATTTCGTCGACTTACATGGCGACATTGTGAGAGATAACTGTCTTCTCCTCGAGCTCAAATTCCTGGAAAACATCTGGCTTCAAGACCTTCTTGATCTCTGTAGGAGAAGAAAAGAAAAGTCAGCAGTGTCAGGCAGCACAACCGAGTCGAGCCGAGTGTCTCTTTCTTGCTTGAGGTTGCATTGTTGAGGGTGTCACCACTCACGGAAGTTCCAAAAGTTGTAGCCACCAAGTGCCAACGCCAAGATTGCCGAATACGGAGCCCATTCCCTCTTGACAACAAGGGTGCCGAAGACCAAGAGAGCGGCGGGGATGTAGACGTAATCGATGTAGTGGCGCGACAGCCAGGAATCTTGGACGTTGGATGTCATTGTGTGTGGTCTACGACTCCTAAACCCCCACCTCGAAATGCCAAAGTCAGTTGCTAGAGCTGGCAGTTCATTGACTGATCAACTTGCACCGGTGACCTGGTGACGGGTTGCAGAAAAAAAGGGGCTGGTTGGCGCGACTTGGTTGGTACAGGCGGTCGAGCAGACAGATTTTGTCATTTGACCCAACAGTACCCGTCCTCTATGCATGGCAGCAAACGAAGAAAGGGAAAGGCTACATAATGTTAGATAAGGTTAGGTCTACTTACGAGATACGTTGCCGCGAGTTGGTGAGAGATTTATTGTGAGAGGAGCCCACCAGCTGGCTGTGATGTGGCTCGCATGATTTCTCGGTCGTGGTTGCGACTCGGAGAATCGCGTAACGCCGTTGGGCAATGCGCCAGAAGGAAAGCCCTATGTGGCTGGTGGATGGAGGGGAAAATACATTGTGGCTGACCTCCGGCGCTGCGGTGAAAGGAAATCCCGCGGCATTCGACAAATCGACGTCATTTCTGGATTGGACGGAAGTAGCAGTCCGGCCATAAGCCGATGGCGGGTTTATTACGGATGCAGCATCGTCTGGGCTCGACCCATCGTTCCTGCATCATGGTCTGGTAAGAATCGGACACTTGTGTTTTGCATGTCGACTTCCATTGATGGATCGTGAAGCTGGTCGTCTTGGCCGCCCGACTCTTGGCAACTGAGGGACAATTCGGTCGTGTCTTTTCCCAGACCTTGCACGCAGCCTGACGTGGACGTGGTCACACCACCGCATTTGTACGCACTCACAGCGAAAGCAATAACTTCCGAACCAAGATGCCTGGATCAAGGAAGGCGACTCGAGATAGCTATGGTCCTTTATACGAACGTACGTGTGCGTGTCCTCGAAGCGGGTGTGCCCCGTGTGACATATCAATGGTGTTATCATCGATGATGGCTTCCCGGCGCTAAACACCACTCATCCCAGTCCTCCCCCCTTCCTTGTAAAAAAAAAGGAGAAGAAAAGAAAAAAAACCTTTCATAGTACCGGCCTGAAAATCTATGCAAAAGTACCCAAAATCTATCCCAAATCATGCGTGTACCCTCTCATCATTTCACTCCTTTCTTAGTGAATTGAGGTGGGTTTGAGAGCTGACATTTATGCCGCACTCAATTGCAAAACTCTTGACACCCTTGTTGCTTGACTTCTTCCAAGAAGCCCCGATGCTACATGAAGCAACGGGCAGCAATGGGATAGATGGAGTGATGACATCGTAGACAAAATGTGGAAAAGGGCTCCCATGTAGTCAGACATTTTCGCTTGTCATAGATTTTGAGTGATTGCAGGGCTGTGAGACAGATATGTGTGTATGTACATATTACAATGCTATGTCTGTGGAGATCACGGTCGGCATCAAGTGCACTTGCACGTGTATTCGTCGTGCCAAGTGCATATCGCGAGGCTACGGATGACTAGCTCCGGTCACCGGTCAGGCTCTTTTGAATAATATGAGAAGCGTGCCCACAGGAGACCAATTCGCCAGATCGAGAGTGAAGATAAATGCGAACTCACGTGCAAAATGTCTGGTGGCTTCGTCTGTCTTCTGATCGACACCCTCGCATGAGTGAGCAGTCAGGCTTCAAGGCATAGATTCAACTCCATCAGAGCATCATCACCACCACATCATCATCACCATCATCATCATCACCACCACCATCATAATTATCATCTCATGAAACTCATAAACCTCGCGTAGTCTGTGGATTTTCTGGCAGCCATTCATGCGTTGAGCGCATGCTGGACGTAATGGACTGAGGGCCTTGCTGGACAGCCGGTAGATGGCCGTTGGAAATTCGCGAGACACTTGCCAAACATGCCCCCGGCCTCGCTACTGTCGCATTAAGAGAGACGAAAAAAAAAAAAAAAAAAAAAAAAAAAAAAAAAAAAAAAAAAAAGGCGTTTTAGGTCCTCCCTGTTCGCTTGTTTTGGCAGTGTGGGATGAATTAATTAATGGGTTCCGAACATGGTGGCTTGTCGATGCACGAAAATCCCTGTTCGAACTCGTTGTCGGGCTGGAAACGGCACAAAAAACGCCGTCCCCTCCAACCCCCTCCCCCACCCACCGCCTCAACCTCCACCTCCTCCACCTCCTCCACCTCCTTCATCATATTATATCGACAACACCACTGCCATTTCCGAATCCCACCCTGGCGTGACGCAACGCAAGGGTCAGGACTCGGCACAAGGTTTCCAAGTCGACACAGGAGCTAGCTCGCCCCTAAGCTAAACTCTGGCCCATGGACGAGAATGCGCCAAAAGACCCGTATGCATTTGTCCCGTTTTGCCATGTCGGGTTGGTTGTGAGGTTGTGAGGCTTGCCGCCAACCCAACCAACCCCGTTTTCCTCCGCCGTCCCGCCAAGGTAGCATTGGCGTCATTCTTTGTCAAGGCTCCTTCCACATCTCCATCACCTGGCCGGCTATTTACTTCGCCAACGAGCCTGGCAGAGGACATTAAAGGGCATGGAGCGGCGCGACGTTGAGCTCTGCGTGCGTGCTCTCGAGTGAGCAAATGCGTCCTACTCGGCCGCGTGTTTTGTTTCGCCCGAAGAGCAATTCTCATTGCCTCCTCAGCGGCGTTTGTGGCCATCGTCATCGCCTCCGCAGCGTATCCACGAGGCAGCTTTACCTTGGGCAAAACGCGCCAGAACTCGACGGAAAAGTCTAAACTTTAGCGGTTTCCACGCCATTTCCATTCCATATTTCCTGCTTCCACATATCATCGTGCTTGGGAGGGTAATCGGCTTGGGGGCCTCAGCTCTCTCCTCACTCGGCAACGGTGGACGCTGCGGTCATATCACACATTTATATGTACATACATATGCTGTACATACTGTACATATTTCCTCATCTGCACGAGATATCTTATCGTTTTTCTGCTTCTTCATGCTTCTTCATTCAGGCCACTCACTGCAAATGCCGCTTTTGTGTTGGGTTCTGACCTCGTCTCATCAGCTCTGAGCGTCCGCCCGTCCGTCCTGCGCTCCGCTCCCTTTGAGCGTGCTGCCCGACGAGCTGAGCATCCGTGGGCGGCTTGGGTTTCTTGCGAGGTATAGATATTGTCGTGGCGCCTTGCCCTTCAACTTGACGAATCGACACCTTCACTTGATTGCCGACCAGCTGCGGCTCCTCTACCATATATCGCTGTTGTACATAATCCTGCTTGCCAGCGGCCCTTGCTCGCCTTGTTGGTCGGGTCGGCAGACAGCAACTGCCGAAAGCAGAAGATTGCACCTGGCGCTAGCGTTCATCCGTCTTGGTCTTGGGATCTTAGGGTCTTGGGTCTTGGGTCTTGGGAAGCTCTCATGCTCGTTCTCACTGGTCGTACGCCATCCGCCGTCCACAAACGGCCATTACGAGAACCGCTGTCGGCCCTGCCACTCCCGTTCGGTGCACGGAATAGCGTCTTGGGACGAAGACCCGTTGCCGACGAAACTGCTGGTTGACGCAGCGCCCGTTCCTGGATTTGTTTCCGCAGTGACGGATGCGGGAGCGACTGCTCATTGCGTCCAGGATCTGCATGGTGGGCGGCCTGTCTGAACTCCGGATTCCAAGGCACCGCATGTGGCTGAGACATCATGCTGAATTGCCTTCTGCATGCCCTCTATACATACATACATATGTACATTCTCTCCACACAGACTCTCTATACAGACTCTCTTAATAGACTCGGCCCGACCGACGTCATTAGCTCCAACTCGCCGCCACCGGGTATTTCTTCGACTGTTGTGCTGTCGATTAAATTACAGCTACTCTCACGAGATACTTTTGCCTTGTGAGGCCACTCTCCCCACGACCTTTCTACGTTGATTGACTTGATATCTCATCGCATTAGCCATGATCTGCTGGGGTCAATAGATACTGCAGCTCGGCTGAGACCGCTTTATTTTGTGATTCCAAGGCAATTCTCCCCTTCTCGACACTTCATCTTTCGTCGACAATGAATGTGGAAAGGTGGAGGCGGAAGTCTCCCTCGGGGCTCGCTCTGAGTACTTCGATCACAACCCATCATCACGATGTATCGACTCCGTCAATCGAGAACAAGGCCCCGCGAGTCCTCACCCGAGCATTGCGCTCTTTGAGCAGCTCTTCCATGGATTCAACAACAGCTGGTTCGAGCCGCAGCAACTCGATCCGACGACTCCATAAGACGACATCCTCGTCGTCTTCGTCAATGCTGGATAGGCTTCAGAGACGGGTTTCTACTCACTCACCAGCTTCAGATGCCCCGGCAAGCCCAATGGATCAAATGCAACCCTACTCGGCAATGGACGTTCAGCATTGTGGTCCTTTGAAGGCAGACATATCACTCCTCAAAGCCCGATCCGAGTACTTGGTCCTTTCGGATCAGGTTTTGGTTAAATTCATCAGCGGAGATGCCGCGAGAGCTGCATTTCCGCAACTGAACCAGCCCGATCACAATGGCGACAGCACGGCTCCATACTACCAAGCTACTGGCAAGGTTTCTTCCAACGATGTTCGATTGGAGATACCCCTACGATCAGTAGTGGCGGCTTTCGATGATGACAGCACTAGCAATCGATCAGGCTTGGAGATATGGTGGTTTTCTCCGTGGCCGAGGCTGGCCTATTCCAAGGCGCATTTTTACTTCTCATTGCCCAAGGAGCGAGATCTTTGGCTAGCCTCAATACATCGCGCATGCAGGGCACAGTTGAGACAATTATCTACGAACTCTTTGCTCCCCGATAATCTGAGAAGCCGAATCGACCACATAGTCCGAACCGCCGAGGGCTCGGCCGATGCTGGTTATCAAAGCTTTATATTCCCCGTGGCAAGGCGTGTCTTTGGTCAGAAGAGCGTTGGGGCAGAAGAAGCCCCTGACAATACCGACATATCGTCCTTCTTTCTCATCATTGGGCCATGTATGTGTCATTGCGTCGAAGTCCTGAAAGCCGACCACGCCACCGCGCCTGGAGATTTGCGAGTGAAGGCTGTATCCTACGGAACTGTGACTCTGACTCGATTTAGAGCGTCCGTCGCGTCTCACGAGCATCGTTTTGTGATGTGTTTTCGGTAGGCGCTGGATTATAAAAGTCTCGAGTATAACTGTACCTTGCTAATCCGTCCAGATCACCATTTGGCCGGGAAACCAGGATTGATTTAGCCAGTTCCCGGTATCGTCATATCATCGAAACGCTAACCAAGGCTGACCGCAACCTCAAGCCGATGTGGCCTCAGCATTTTCAACAAGTCATATTTGATATCAAAGGCCTCCCTCCTCCATTGCAGCTCACGTCAGGCAATGACCTTGGTGGACTTAAACGCAGCTTAGAAGCCTATTGCGCCGCATTTCAAGTCCCAGCTCCAAACTGGACCATTGATTGGAGCCCTCCTTTTCAACCAGCCTTTCGATTAATGCCCCCTGATGGTAAAACTTATGCTCCCTTGCAGCTACTGGCGGTGTTCCGAGCCTTGCGCTACAATAGCTTCTTCAAGGCTATTTCCTTCCGGGACATAGACCTTACACCTCTTGCGGGTAGGAACGACAGATCGCAATACGGAGACTCTTTGGCCTACAAGTCTTTGAACGGTATGCATTCAGGAATGTCGATACTTGCACCAGTGATCAGCCAGCGTAACTGACTGTAAATGACTCAACATCAGGGGTTACAATCTCAGAAGATCATCACGACATACTGCTCCAAGCCACCATCTTGGAGCAAGAAGTCCACGCGCTGCTGTTTGCTTCTGAATCCATTCGTAGCCTTGATATGTCTAATGTTTTAGGTCTTGGAACCAAAAGCAACAAGCTCAGCCGATTCCAGCACGACTTGGCCAGCCTAAGCAAGACGACCTCGGAAATCTTGCAGCCATTCCTGGAACTGCTTCGGCGCCAGTTGTGCGTTTGCAATAGTCTCTCCCTCTCTGGCAACCCCATATCGTGTCACGATCTGGATGATTTAGGTATGTCGACCATGTTGTTCTTTGTCGTGCCGTACTGTAGCTGCTGACACGACGACCCACAGCCAATCTACTGACGCTCAATCACGTTCACTTGCGACGGTTGGACTTGTCACGATGTTCTTTGGGCGACGCTGGGCTATCGAAACTATGGACGAGCCTCGCAGGACAAGCGAACTCTTTGGAATGGATAGATACGTCAAATAACCACGGCGTTGTCCGATTTGAGATCATTCAAAGTACTTTGTGCAGAATGAGGAGACTTTCTAAGCTGAACGTTTCGGGCAATACTCGAATCTTGTCTGACGAACCTCTGTTTAATGAAATGGCGATATACGACTGGGAGCTGCAGGAACTTGATCTCTCTGGCATGATGGTAGGCAAACCACACCCCCCCCTTTTTGCTTCATCAGCTGCTCTTCCAACCTTACTCCGAGTCTGCAGCTTTATTTTGTGCTAACCGAGCAATGTAGCTCAATGCTGCTACCGTTCATGTTTTGTCGAATTATCTGTCCATGGAGAAGTCGCGATATCTCCAGAGTTTGCGCCTCAACAACAGCGGTCTCACTGGCGCACAAATCGCCCAGATGTTCTACGCTATGGGACAAGCGAGGCCGATCGAGGTCCATCTCAATGGTTGCCATATGGACGAAGGTATAGATGAGCTTTGCGCGGCTATTGCCGATGGATATGGACCCTGGTGCCTCTTTGCCCAAATGACGGAATTCGCGCGAGAAACAAACTACATCAAGCTGCTTCGAGCTCTCACAGTGAATCAATCCATTGAGTATCTCAATCTAGCAGGAACCTCTACGCCGGACGCTGCCAGTAGCACAGCCTGCCAAGCCATCGCGGACTTCTTTGCGAACAACCATACGGTTCGCTTCCTTGACATTTCGGGGTTTGATTCCAAATTGGACGAAGGCAGGCTGGGTCGAGAATTCTCGAAGGCACTGTCCGGCCTCGGAACGAATCAGAGCATTGAGCATCTGCGTGTGCGGAGCCAAATGCTCAATACCAACACTGAAGACTTGGCTGAGGCCATTGCCAAAAACAAAGTCCTTGTCACACTTGACTGCGAAGGCAATGACTTTGACTTATCGGATTTCAAGCATGTAATATCATCATTGGAGCAAAACTTGACGATCCAGTATTTCTCTGCAATGTCAGCGGAAGAAGTTGACAAAGCAATCTCCAGATCAGTGAAATCGGTGAAAACCGCGTGCGCAACGGCATCGCCGGTGCGCAAGTCATCAATCATTTCCAGATTTAGGCAAGGAAAACCCACGAATGGAGATTGCAAGCCCCTGGTGCAGCAACTGAAAGATGAATGGGAAAGCGCCAGTCAAAATGTGGCGCGACTTCTGCAGCGCAATCAGAGCCTACTGGATCAAGAGAGCGCCGCAGAGCAAAGTGACGGCTCTTCTCAGGAAGGGCGCTTCAGCAACCCTGCCGACGTTCACTTCGCCATGGTTTTTGGTGGACTGCCACTTCGCATTCTCGAGAATCAACGAGCAAAGGGCCTACGCCACTCGCAGGATTCGCATCAAGCCTCCTTTCAGGATTCAGCTTTCCGGCGTCATAGTCGTCAAAGCTCATGCGCCTCGAGGGATCTGGCTCTTCGAGCCATGTCTATAGTTTCCAGTGAGATGGCGATTAGTCCAACTACGGACGATGCCAGCAACGGTTCTGGAGGCTTGCCTCCTACGCCCCCAGAAGTCGATACTCCTACCGAACAAGACTTTGGCATTGGAACGCCAATATTTGACGAGCATTTCGAATGGAATTATCCATGCACAGACAGCTATGAAGTCGATGACGGGCTTCAGATGAAACGATACAGAAGATACATGGGAGATCCAACCAGCCGCATTGACGAAGAAGACGGCCCATGACATGGGCTACATCATGTTGTTGACGTAAGAAAGGTTACTAAGACTACGAGATGCGGAATGATAACGTTTGCATATACCCTCATACAGGCATTACAGTATATCTTCACGTGCACTAGAAGAGGAGACGAAAAGAAAGCTGGTTGCATGCGAGCATATTTTCCACCGCTTCGACACAGTCATGTTGTTGCAGCGGGTGGGTAGCATTTGGGAGATTCGTATTTCTTTCTCGTTTGTCCTTTTTCATTCTTCTTGTTTTTTTTTGTGGTTTTTTTTTGGGGTTTTTTGTAGTTTTTTTGGTTAGTTAAGGGGGGGATGTCCACCTCTCTCTTTCTGTGTGTGCGTGTTTGTGTTTTTGTCAGGCGTTGATTTGGACAACGGGAATCATTGTCATTCGCTCAATACCCCTCGCAAACCTTGGATTGGTTTTGTCCACAACGGATTCGGACAATGGCGAATATATTGGTTACATGGAGCATGCAGCGAGGCGAAAGTTGGGATGGGTGGTTCGGATTCTGAAATATAGCTGAGGCGTGGATACGAGGTGTTTGGCGCGTATAATTTTGACATGGTTGATGGATGGACATGTAATTCTTGGGAGGAAAATGTGCCAACGACGATGACCATGGAAGGCTACATGTGGACGTAGATTAACTGAAATCGATGCCTGTCCAGTCTGGTCATCTTGGATGTTTTGTCCGATCCAGATCTGCCAGATCTGGCGCCTCTATCTGGTGGGGCGTGCGGGACGACAATGATGGCAGCAGCACTGTGCTGGCTAATGGATGGCACCGGGCATTGAGCGAGCGGACCAGACATCGTTGATACGCACGCGCGCACGGTCTGGGCCTTGCGACGGGTGGGAAATTGGGCCAGGCTGGCCAGTCCCTGTCTGCCTGTGGTCTGGTTGGTTTTCTGCCCAACTGTCGGTGCTGGCTGGGTATGTGTGGCTGATGTGGTGTGGTGTGGTGTGGTGTGGTGTGGTGTGGTGTGCTGTGCTGTGCTGTGCTGTGCTGTGCTGTGCTGTGCTGTGCTGTGCTGTGCTGTGCTGTGCTGTGCTGGCCGGTAGCTTTCCAGTCGTCATCAATCAATTAATTGATACAGCCTGGTCCTTTCTGGAATCTAAAGACCCGGCCGAGCCCGACATCCTTGATTCATGTTGGGCCCGCGCGGGTCTGGACGTGTACTGTATGGTATCCATGTAGTATGGTACATGTATGCACATCAATTTTATCCACCAGACAGACATCATCCATCACTTACCCCCTTATCGTCTTAATTCTGGTGCCTCTATCTCGCACCACCTCACCTCACCTCTCCTCTCCTCTCCTCTCCTCTCTCCTCTCCTCACCTCTCCTGCGCGACGGACAGACTTGCCACTGTCTAGGCGCATCGTTTCCAGCGGCACTCTTTGCTTGCTTTCTTTTCCTTACACCCTTCACTAATCAATCATTCATCATCTCCTTCGTACCTCGCTTGCCGTGCGGCAACCCCATTGCCGTCCCGCACTCCAACCACATCGCGGAGCTTCTCGCTCCGCCCGCTTCGACCTGGAAACCACATCGCGAGCCGGCTCCTTGCCACGATCGTATCCGGACATACGCCTTGTCTCGCGAACCCGAATGCTGTGATTCCATCATGTACTCCAACTCGAATGCGTTCCTGGGCGGAAACAGCCCGCGTCCAGGGAGTCAACAGTATGGCGGCGCCCCGTTTGGGTCGGTGGCTTCTGGAGGCCAGCAGCAGCAACCGCAACATCCGCAGCAGCAGCTCAGTCCCTTTGCGCCGCAGCCTACTGGCTTCGGTCAGCAGCCGCTGCATCAGCAATATACTGGCTTTCCAATGCAGCCTCAACCAACCGGTCTGCCGCAGTCGTCCCAGCCTCTGCAGCAGCAGTATACGGGATTCCCGGGTGTCCATCCGCAGCAGAGCTATCAGACAGGAGCTATGCCGCCCATGCCATCGATACCCTCACAGTACCAGCAGCAGTACCAGCAGCAGCAGCCGCCACAACCAGCGTTCCAGATTTCGCAGCCGACCGGTTTCCCTTCGGCTTCTCCCGCGCAATCGTCGAACCCTTTACCCCCTCCACCTTCCATGAAGCCTCAACCGACGGGCTTCACAGAGATGGCTGCTTCTTTTCAAAGCGGGGGCATTCCAAGCTCGCAAGGACGACGCGCTGAGAAGACGAACAAGATACCCAATATCAGACTGTCCTTTATTACAGCGCAAGACCAATCCAAATTCGAGACCCTCTTCAAGTCGGCCGTTGGCGAGAACTCGTCCACCATGTCCGGTGACAAGGCAAGAGATCTTCTGCTGCGCTCGCGGCTAGATGGAGAAACACTCTCTCATATCTGGTATGTTATTTTGGTCATTAGTCGAAATCTTCGCCTGGTGACTATTGATGGCGATACTGACTCGCATCTCGCAAAGGACATTGGCAGACACTACTCGGGCCGGCCAGTTATACTTCCCTGAATTTGCACTTGCCATGTATCTGTGCAACCTGAAGATGACGGGAAAGTCTCTTCCTGCAGTCCTGCCAGATAACATTAAGAATGAGGTATCCAGCATGGTCGACATCATTAGTTTCAGCGTCATTGATGACTCTGCCGCCTCCGCCGCGCCCGCCAACACTTCCAGCTTCCGCAATGACAGCTTGGCGCCTGCTGCTGCTGCTATCCAACAGCCTATACCATCCAATGCTCAGCTACTTCAATCTCATATGACGGGATTTCCAGGCCAACAAACCAACTTCGGCGGCCAGCCACAGGGGTTCCAAGCCCAACAAACTGGGTTCAATGGTATGCAGAATCCTCAGCCCACAGGGTATGAGGGACCACGACCTCCCATGCCTCCAATGCCCACTGGTTTTGTTCAGGGGCTCAACGGCAGCACGATGCCGGCGCCATTGAATTCTCAGCCAACCGGACGACCTGGGCAATGGGGTCTAGTCAATGCGCCGGCTTCGGGACTGCCAAACATCGATGCACTTCAGGCCAGAATGATGCCTCAACAGGGCCGCGAAGCAGGCTCGTTCACAACGCAAGGACTTCAGGGGAATGCTGTTATTCCATGGGCCATTACCAAGGAGGAAAAAACCCGATATGACTCGCTTTTTCGCGCATGGGATGGTTTCGGCAAAGGATATATAGGCGGTGACCAGGCCATTGAAATTTTCGGTCAAAGTGGTCTGGAAAAGCCCGATCTAGAGCGAGTCTGGACCCTGTCTGACCATGGAAATAAAGGTCGCCTGGATCTGGATGAGTTTGCTGTCGCCATGCACTTGATCTACCGGAAACTCAACGGCTACCCCTTGCCCAACACGCTGCCTCCGGAGCTCGTTCCGCCGTCGACTCGCAATTTCAGTCACTCGATTGGCACTCTGAAGTCCTTGCTGAATCGGGAGTCAGACATTCGGAAGAACTCTGGTGCCACCTTACTGCCTCAGAAAACCGGCGTTAGTTACATGAAAACCCGGTCTTTCAGAGACAGCGGGGTGGGAGCTCAAGGTGGTCGCAAAGACGCTACAGTATTCCGGAATGAGGACGAAGACTTTGGTTATCGCTCCAGCGCTCGTCGAAGACTCGGACATTCTTCCTCTCCACGTTCCGAGTCTCCGGCGTCGGTCGGCTCCAACGACGATCTTACTCTTGAGCAACTCAGAAAAAAGGTCAAAGAGAGGCAGGTTCTTTTGGACGCCATGGACTTTGCAGATGAGAAAAACAGCGAAGAAGACGACGTTTTGGATCGAAGAGATCGCAAGGAGTCGGAAGAGCTGTACCGCCGCATTCGTCGCATTCAAAGCGACATTGATGGACATCCTGATGCTGCGCTGGTCACTGGGGACTCGGACGCAGAGCGTCGGTCTCTCAAACGTCAGCTGCAAAACCTCACCGACAAGGTCCCGGAGTTGGCTTCCCAGGTCCGCAAGACTGAACGGGCGATCATGGAAGCACGCCTGGAATTATTCCGTCTCAGAGATGCCAAGGCGCACCCTAATAGTGGCCCGCAGATCGTTGGGACGGGTCCTGGTGGTGCCATCACAGAGAGCGATCGATTGAAGGCCAGGGCCAAGGCGATGATGCAGCAGCGGACTGCTGCTTTGACGGGCAAGAAGATCGACGTGAGCACAGAGGACACGGATGCTCCCAAGAGACTCGAAGAAGAAACAATCAAGGTCAAGTCTGAGAAGGAGGGCAACGAGAGCATGGTTCGCGACGTTGAAGAGAGCGTTCGCGATTTTGCCCGTGGTATCGAAGATAGTCTCAAGGAGGGTGGTCAGGATAACTCGAGCGAACACGAGAAGCGTCGCTGGGAAGACGGTCTAGGAGTCGAAGATGAGGTTCGAGACTTTATTTTTGACTTGCAGCGCGAGAGTCGGTCTGCTCGTGTCCGTTCTCAAGACAAGCGAGCCGCCCTTAATCCGCCGACTGTTGAACAGTCGCCCCAATCTGGAAGAGCTGTCAGCCCTCGCCTTGAAGACTCTGCCGCCACCTCCCGAACTGCCACCCCACCAGTTTCGGGAGGCTCCTACTCTTCCTACAAGACGCCGGAAGAACGAGCGGCATATATCAAGCAGCAGGCTGAGCAACGTATGGCCGAGCGACTGGCAGCCCTCGGTATCAAAGCCCCTGCGAAGAGCGGCGAAACAGCTTCGCAGCGAGCTGAGCGAGAAAAGGCCGAGCGGGCTAGCAGGTTAAAGCAAGCCGAAGAAGAAGATGCTCGAAGAGAAGCCGAGAGAAAGGCTCGTCTGGCTGACGAGCAAGGTGCGCCTCCCGCCGCCGCCGCCGCCGCCGAACCGGCCCCAGCTCCCGAGGCATCCAAGACGGTAACCACTGCTAGAGCACCGCCGCCTCCGCCGGCAAGAAAAGGCGGCAAAGTAGACACACTCGAGCATGACGCAGCAGCCAAGAAGACAGAGGAAGAGCATGCAGCCAAAGTCGCTGAGGAGGCCAGGCTCACGCGAGAAAGCGAAGAGCAACAACAAGAGACTCGGCAAATGGAGTAAGTCACGGGCCCGTGATTTTTGTTTTCTTTTTCATGCCATATTTCTTTTTTTTCTGATTTTTTCTTCCTTTCGTCTACTAAATTTGCCCTAGGGAAACTATGAGAGCAGAGCAAGATGAGTTTGCCAAAGAACAAGAAGAGGCCGCAGCTCGCTTAAAAGCACTCGAAGAGCAAGTCCGGCAGGGCAAGCTGCGCAAGGAAGAAGAGAAGAAGCGCAAGAAGGCAGCCATGGCCGAAGCTAAGGAAAAGGAAGCCAAAATGGCAGCGAGACGCGCGGAAATCGAAGAGGCTAAACAGCGCGAACTCGAGCTCCAACGTCAATTAGAGGCTCTTGACGATGATAGTTCGTCTGATGAAGAAGGGCCTGAGCAAGTCACGCCGCAAAATTCCACTCCCAGCGGAAGCCAGATTGTGAATCCAGAGGTGGAGAGAAAGCCCAGCTCGCCGCCTCCTATTCCCACGGTTATCACGTCTCCTCCTCCGGCAGCAGCAGGAGCAGCAGCAGCAGACATTGAGAGCAAAAATCCCTACCACAAGATGAGGTCTCAGCTCGCTGAGCAACCCACAGACTCTGCGCCTCCTGCCCCAGCGACTGCGGCAGAATCTCCCCTTGCAGCTCCCCTTGCAGCTCCTCCTGCAGCTCCTCCTGCAGCTCCACGATCCGATCCGTCTACAAACCCGTTCTACAGGATGTCCCAGGCCCCTGCCGCTCACACGGCACCGGTGTCTAGAAAGCGAGCAGACTCTGATGATTGGGGCTCCGACAAAGACGAGGACGATGATTCTGATGATGAACGCCCTGGTGGCGGAAATGCGGCACAGTTGGCTTCGATCCTGTTTGGCACAATGGCACCTCCGCGACCACTGTCTGCTGCTGGAAGGGATTCGACACCGGCCAGTCCCGCGCCTGCAAACGGTGCTGTTGTTGCAGCGCCGCCTCCGCCCCCGCCTCCTCCTCCTCCCGCTCCTGCTCCGAGCTCGGATGCTCCCGCTGCAACACCACCGCCTCCCCCGCCGATGCCTAGCTCTGATGCTGTTCCGTCTTTGCCTCCACCACCGCCGCCGATGCCACCTACGGGAGCCGCTCCTCCTCCACCACCAATGCCTGGTGCTGGAGCCGCTCCTCCTCCTCCTCCTCCACCACCACCACCACCACCGTCAGGGGGCGATGGACCCGGTGCCCCGGTTATCGCTGGTGGTCGTCCGTCAGGATTCCTGAGCGAGATTCAGCTAGGAAAGAATCTGAAGAAGACCAAGACGATTGACAAGAGCCAGTCCGCAGTGGCTGGTCGCGTTTTGGAATAAGATTATTTTCCCTCGTAGAGTAGTTGAGGCTCCATCCGAAAGCATGAGAAAAGAGCCCTCTCTACACTACAGGTCCAAGAACGCTCGTGCTGTCGTACATATCAAGGGTCCTTTAGAAGCTATATTTTGCCACAGGGTACAAGGGGTAAAAGAAAGAGAGAAGTCGAGAATTGTAATCGTAGTTTTCACCTTTTCTTTGAAAAAAAAAAATCGAAAGTCAACCTGAATCATTTATACGAGATAATTTTAAACCAAAAAAGGGGGGGCCCGCAAATGCCTGGCCGGCTGTCTTACTTTTAATGAGCTTCGTGGAAAGGCGCGGTGATGACCGGGAGGAGAGTAGTCGTTTTTATGTTCTCGAGGCGGCTGACCGGGTTCTGTTTCACCGTCTCGTTGGTAACTTCTTATACCGACATGTAAGGGCCGGGTATTGCTGTCTCTGCTAGACAACCCCGACGTGTAGGGTGGGTTTGCGGATCGTGCACGAAACAAGACGTCTTGTACATACATTTTGAGCGCCGTGGCTGTGGTGTATTGTTCATTTTGCGTCTCGTGGTCTTTGTTGCTTGTTAGGACGAGTTATGGGCCGTGTCGTCTATGTTTAATGTTGGGGGGAGGCGAGCGTGAAGGTGTGGTGTAGGTGATTGTGATTGTGGATGCGAATAAAGGTGAATGCGAATAAAGGTGAATGCGAATCTCATCTCAGCAGAATCCAAGTCAGTTAATCATTCCCAAATACTATTGACTTAGATATATTATCCTACATTTATTGATGCATTTTCTTTTTCCCTTTTCAATACTGCCGCGACACGCCATCCCGCCTACAGAATCAATGCAAATTGCTACTGTAAATAAAGCATTTAGAACAAGTAAAGTAAGTCTGTTGATCATATTCGGAGAACTAAGAGGCATGGCTATTTATATTTAAGTGTACCTTGTTCTGAATATACACATGCAGTTCCTGTTCCGAGTTGACTATATGGGGATATTAAGCACCTACTTAGAACACATAGCGCGTAGTATACCCTAGACCTAGATTTATATATATATTCCTAGGTTATTACGCCAAACAGATTAAACAATTGTCACCTTCTCATATTTCAATACTTTGGATATTTGACTTTATATATATATATACATAGATGTTTTCAAAGACCTAATACAACTGCTACGTAAGATTGATGACGGAAGCGCGGGTGGAATTTCCTCAGCGGGCAGATATCCCACCAGACCGATTTTTTTTTCTTAAAAAAAAGGAGAAAAAAAAGAAAAAAGAAGACAAAGAAAAATATAGATAGGCCAAATGTCGACCAAGTCAGTCATATGCCAAGCATTACATAACTTTTTCTTCTTCCCCAATCGCAAGTGCGCCGTCGTCGCCCAACAGTCATGACCGCCATAACCCCTCTGACCGCCAATATGATGATGGAGAACAAAAAAAAAATACGAGACGGCCTGAAAAAAAAAAGTCGGTCGCGATAAGCGCGATCCGGCTGTGGACTTTGGGTAAATGACGTCATGGCCCCGATCAGAGACGAGCGGGGGCTCATCACGGGGCAGGGCGGCGCGAAGAGATGGAAGAAAAATTCGAGAGGAAAAAAAAATACAAAATTTGACGATCACGTGGGGGTATACTCATTCGGGCCTGTTTTTTTTTCGGAGTTCGCTTGTTCGGAAGGGAAAAAGTACAATACGCTTTAGAAAACTAGAGTGCTTTTCCGCGGGGGAAGGTGGGGGTTTCGTCGAATCGCCAGTACGGATGACGGCGAAAATTTTGGGTTTTCTGCGTCGGGAGTACATGTGCGTGCATACATATATATATGTACCTTGTATGTACCGCACAGCATCTGCTCCATCGCAGAGACAAACAAATGCCCGTCGCACAAAAGCGCACATATACTCGTTTACATGGGTCTCGTTTACATGGGTGGATGGGTGGGAATCACCAGCAGTAGAAAACTCCATCATGGTTCCCCAAAGGCGCGTTGTCTTCCGACAGTCCCGGTTCCCCCGCCTCGGATCGGACAAATTGTCTGGCTGTGCATATGTGCATATGTATGTATATCATACATACAATGTAGGGGTTTATCTCTTCTGGGTCTCATGCATGTTTGATTGGACATTGATGTATGTGTTCATGAACATGCATAGATATTTTCGGTATTGGTTATATGCCGAGCTTTGTCCTTGTGTGGGGGGCTTCTTTTTGGAACAGAAGGGATGAAGTCCCCCCACCCTCTCTTCAGTCTTTTTTTCTCCTCTTCTCTTCTTAACTCTTTTTTTAGGTCGTTAGATTGGGCTTTATGCGTGGGGGCAGGCGAGCTGGGTCTGGCTGTGCTGGGGGGGGGGGGGGGGCTGGCAACGTTTCTAGTACGTACACCAGGTGGCTGAGGAGGCTGGGAGTAATCAGACGCCAAACTGCACATTGATGTGGTGCTTTTTTCTCTTCCATCCACGAGATGGGGCTCGGGCGGGAGAGCCAATGTCTAGAGCGTAGAGGACTTGAGTGTGTCTTCATGAACAGGGCGTCTTCATGTTTGGTTTGCGAGAAAAAGAGAAAAGAGCCTCTTCGCTGGCGGGGTATTTTCCATTGGCTTCAACCTCATTGCGTCTGATGTCATTGGATACGTGCCAAAGCTGGCGATAAGTAGAAAAAGTAGCGTGCTTTCCTTCTCGTTCCGAACCTGCGGCCATCTCCGAGGCCGGGGTACTACTCTTCTGCAGCTGTTCTTTCTTCTTCTCCTTCCCCGCCAGTCTGTGCGTAGTTTCCGAAGTCACCATGGTGCGGTGGTATTTGTCAAGGAACATTGATGAGCCTGTCGAGGAACCTGTCAAGGAGCCAGCCAAGGAACCTTCCAAGGAACCTTCCAAGAAAGCGCCCCCCCGTCCAGCCAAAGAATCGTGCATCATGCGTCCCGACCGCCGACCGTGCTGGCGGTCCCGCCATTGGCATCCTACAAAGGAGCGGGCAGATCGATCGACAATGATGCATGTGCTGTATGCAGTTGCAGTTATTCCATGGCTTTTACTTCTCGGATCTATGCATTTTTCATGATTTCCGTCGGCCTTGTCGACCGAGCGCTCTGGCGATTCCGACCAAGGCATCACCCGGAGGAACGGACAGATCGATCGACGATCAAGAAGATGCAGTTGCTATTATCCCTCATGGCCTTTTGTTTCATTTCTGTATGCATTTTCACGATCTCTGTTATCGCTGTCCATCATGAGCCAAGTCATGGCGAGGTTGATGAGGCTGACGAAGCTGATGAGGCACCAGACGTTTTTTTTCTCAACCTCGTTCTTTTACTGTCAGGTCCGCTTACTCTCGCAAAGCTGCTTGTGACCGTGAACGTGATCGGTCGGTCTGATGACGTCGGCAGGACGCCTCGCGCTGGAATGGGCGAACCCATCAAGAGACCAAGAGAAAATATGCCACCGTCAGTAGTGGATTTTTTTTGTGTTTGTTCCTTCTCAGGGCGCTGAAACGAGGCGGACTGAAAAAAAAAAGTAGGACTAGTACGTCAATAATTGCGTGTTTTTTCAAAATTCGCCCGTCATTATGAAATGGCTTTGGCTGGTCTCTTTTTTCTCTATTTTCCATGTCGGCCCAATGATCTCGTACCCAAGACAGGAAGAGCGCGAATGCAAATATAAGTGGTCAGGAAGATAGTTCGCACGATAGATACCATACCCATCTACAATAGGACATCCGTTTGCACATCGTATGTACGCGTGGACGACATAGACGGTTGGCGTCATCTCGCACGATGAGTGAAGACCCATAGAGCGGGGGCCAAAGAGGGGGCGCCGTCGTCCCCAGGAAAAATGAACAATCATGACCACCATGTGACGTGGTAGCCCATCAAACTTGCAATGAGAATTCGTATTCCCGGTCTATAACGCCATGATAATCGGTCTGGTTGAACAAGGAGGGCTTGGTGAGGAGTTTGCAGCCCTCTGATTGGTCAGCTGCACGCGTTTCATTCGAAATGTAAACACAAGACGCGTCTTATCTTTCTCTGACGCGTCCTTATCATCACGTTTTCTTGTCCGGACACGCGAGTTTCTCGAGTTTCTGCAGCATGCGGCCGCCACCATCATCGCCGGCCCGAAACTGCAACCTCGAAACCGCCATCATTTTTGTCTTGTCGACTTCTTGTTGGTCCAGCACATCCATTGTGCACACCATTACGACCTGGTGAATCAGATCATCTTCGACTAGCAAGGCACACTACGCCGTTTCTCCTCATATGCCCACTAAGGTCCGACTAGCAGAGGTACCCCCCCTCCCCCCCTCTTTCTTCGTGCTCTGGCATCAAGCCAACAAGGAAGGGGGAAGAAAAGAAGAAAGAAAGAAGAGGGGGTCAAAAAAAAAGTGACGTGAAACCTGAGAAATCAAGAATCAATCTCGTTGCTAGCTGAGGGGCGGAAATGGCTGGCGAGACTACTGTGTCATGGTGTGAGTAAACTGGACCGCAACAACTGCTAGACAAGTACGTGTCTCAGGTATTTTTTTTTCCTACGTGCTCTGAATGTGGAGAGAACCCTCGAGTTGGGAGGACCAGATGATGGCATCAAGAATGAGAGATGCAATAAATACTAGCTTAGGTAGGCAAAAACTCAGTGCCACCTGAGCCACGCCACATGCTCGGATTGACAAGCTCGAAATTCATGACCTTGTTGATCAGAATTTGACGAGAACAAGAACATTGATACGAACATGGAGCCGGTATATCGCACAGCGTGTGCACAGTGCTGCCGGAGGGGGGGGGGGGGATTTACATGGGTTGAGCCAATCCACTTCTCATGCTTGGCGCCTTTTTTTCTTCTTCTCTTTTAACAGATCTACGACAGTTGGGCGCGGTAACTTGACATGACAAAGTTACATTACATGAGGAACACACGATAAGTGTGAATGACCTTCTTAAAACGGGATTTCTTTTTGGTGAAGAATGGACTCCTTGTTCTCGCGCAAAGCAATTCCATCGTTTTCTGGAAATCCAGTTTGGAACAAGTCTTCGGCCGCAGCACCGAGGCCCCGGTCGGGCTTCGGAAATCGAGATTCCAATGCATGGGACAATGGGGCCTATAATGGGCCAAGGCAGGGGATTTTTTTTTTTCAGGACGGTGTAGAAGCACGCCCATCCCGATCTGTGACGTCGTGATGGAGCACCGGATGGGTACATGAAGAAAAGAAAGCGAGGGAGGAGAGAGTTTGATGAGAAAAAAGGACTCGCTGCAGCCAAAGAAAAAGGGACAAAAAAAGAGTTCGTCAGCGCCACAGTTTAGGTTTTCTCTCCTTTTCCCTCCAATCAGCCCGTTTTGATCGTTTCTGAAACTCGAGCTGGTTGCCCTGGTTCGAATGGATCATGTGGTAATGGACAGACAACAACACCACGGTGGACTCGGAGTGACAGATGCATTGGGACTCATCGGGACTGGTTTGAGACGGACGTCGAGATGTCCCTTGACAAATCGTGTCTTGCTCGTCCTGTACGACGGGGTCTCTTGTCCAAAGACTGGGTTTCTCGCTTCCATGCGGCTCATGATGACTTCATTGGTGGGCGTTGGGTTGGATCGGAGGTAAGGCTCTTCTCAACCCTCATCTTCATCGATGGCCCTCTCTGGTCGTCCCCACACCCCCCTGCATCACGCACAGTGTATGTAGTATGTACATATGTACAGTATGTATGCTGCATGTTATTGCATGTACATGTAGAGAGGCGCCCTGTGCCGCACGTAGCAAAGGTAGCAAAGTCAGTCAGCCAAGGGAGCAGCAGAGTGTCAGTCAAAAAGTGTATCCATGCACACGCGGCACGCCCCCATTCATCCTTTTGTCGAATCGAGGGGAGGGCGCTTCTGCTGTGGCTTGTGTCAGTGGTGCGGTGCGGTCTGGTGCGACTGGTGTGAGTTGACTGCTGCAGCAGTCTGGTGCGACAAAAGCTCTGTCAAAGTGTCGCCGTCGTCGACGGGCAATCGCGGTGTTGCGTCGTCGACGGGCAATCGCGGTGTTGCGGCGTCGCCTGTGCCGTTTTTCGCACGGAGCATCGAGCATGAAGGCGGACGGAAGGTGAAGCGAAAGTGAAGGGAAGGTGAAGGGAAGGTGAGCGGAAGGTGAACGGAAGGATCCTGGCCTTGCTGAGCGGTCGGAGGTCAGCAAATTAGAGCATCATGCTGGCCGCTAGGTATTGACTCGTGGGCTCTGTGCCCGCCAACACCAGATCGACGATTGAGAGCAACATCGCTCTTAACAATGGGCTTTGTCTGTCTTGAGCTGAACGACGTGGATTAAGAAATGCATGTCCAGCGCAAAAGGCCATTCATTGACGGGCATGGGACCTTGTTGGGGCCGCGGTAGCGTGAGCGTGAGCGTGAGCTTGAGTGTGAGTGTGGGCTCGAGTGTGCGTGGTGTGGGCTTGAGTGTGAGCGTGAGCGCGAGGTGAGCGAGAGCGAGAGCGAGCGTGGACTGGTGTGGTGTGGATGAGCGTGAATTGCCTGGGGGCAGCTAGGCGCAACAGAGCACAGCTGGGTGAGAACTACCAGGTAGGTACTTGCCAGACAGGTGAAAACTGGGTGAAATCTAGGTGGGACAATGGGCCTGACATCCGGGATTGCGGTCTCTCTCTCGCCACGCTAGTCCCTCCTGGTGCCGGCGCGAGTGTGGGCCAATCATTCTTCTATTCCTGCCTTTAACGCTCTTGCATACCTGCACAAATACCTTTCCAAGCGCCCCCACAGCAGCACAGAGGCGATAGCACCCACCTGTCGTTCAACTATTACATCTCGTCTTCCCCGTCCCTTCCCAGCTCGTCCTATCTCGTCCTATCTCGTCCTATCTCGTCCTATCTCGTCCCATTTGGCTTTCATCTCGCCCCCCCCTCTCTCTCGAATACCCCATCTTCGTTGTTGGCTCATTTCCTCTTTAACCAACCTCGCTCGCCTTCGACCACCCCGGACAGAACTTACGACCTTATTCGAATTGTCGTCGGATCATCATCGCTCATCTCTACACGCCGTTTTTATTTTTCGACGTCGCTCTATCTCGGCTTGCTTTGAGCATTACCGCAGCTTCACTGCCCCGTTCCGACACTTCCACGCGGCGTGATCCAATCTCCGACGCGCGTCCTTCTTTTCATCCGCGACCAATCCGCCCCATACAACGATCCGCGACTAGCCTCGCACCCCTCGACACTGCTCGGAACATAAGGCAGCAAATTGAAGGTGCCCCCGCAATCGCGATCCACCTTGATTACACACCGTCATTTTGGGTACGTCTGAGATGAATTCTTTTCCCCCGTGCGTCGCTCGGGCTCGGGTTTAGGATGGAATATAAGCCGACCTTGACCCTCCGTGACGCATCATGCCACGATGTTGCCAAACTTGTTGAACGTCCAGCGACGCGCTCTCACATCTTGTTTTTGGTGGGGAGGGCCATCTCTAAAAACCATGCAGACGTGGTTTATACTGACTTGCCGCATCAAAAAGTGTTTACCTTGGAAATCGAGCAACTTCAATTTGCATCTACTTGACCAGAGACGCGCTCGACCCGATAAATTTGTTACAACGTAGTTGGCCACAATGGCCAGAGCCACGCCATTTTCTGGCCCGAATGAGCCGCTTCACATATTCCAGGACCATGATTTCGACCGAAGCGCTCCCATGACGAGCCACGCCCCTATGCCTTCAGTCACCAGAAAACCTGCTCGACGTCCGCTCAGCAGCTCGAATTCTAATTTCAGACTCAATGCCCCGGTCAAATCGCAGGGTGGTCTCTCACCGCACAAAGCGAGATCATCGTCGCCCCGGTCGCCGTTGAAGATTTCGGCATGCGGCAATAAGCTAAACGCGGTATCAATGGCGCCTCCCTTGGCCAACACTTGCACCACAGACTCGCTTCAAAAGAAGCCCCAGCTTTCCAAATTCAAAACAGGTCTCCAATATCCCCAGTTCGACATGATGAGCTTCGGAAAAGAAAACATTCATCCGCAGATTCTTCCAGCTCCCGCTACAATCAACTTTACTGTCGAATCGTATTACCAGAAACCGAACGGCAACAAGCGAGGCTTATTGGACGCTGCTCAAATCAAAGACTCGCGATGCGCAAAAAAAATCAAGATGGAGCATAACGAAGATCCGACCCTTCCGCCGCACGACTCCTTCCCTATGATCACCGACGACGGCTCCAAACCGGCGCACAGCTATGCTCAGCTTATTGGAATGGCCATTCTTCGCTCGCCTTTGCGTCGGCTGACGCTGGCACAAATTTATAAATGGATCAGCGACAACTACTCCTTTTACAACCCCACCGATGCCGGCTGGCAGAATAGCATTCGCCATAACCTGAGCTTGCACAAAAATTTCATCAAAATTGAGCGTCCCAAGGACGACCCGGGCAAGGGTAACTATTGGGGCATCGAGCCTGGTACGGAATCCCAGTTTCTGAGGGATAGATCAACGAAAAAGCCAGCACCCTCAGCCGAGAATCTCCCCGTCATGTCAACGCGTCTCGAACCCTCAAGGCCTTTCACAGCTCCGGCCTTGCAGGAGTCAGCGTTGCCTTCGCCACTGCTGCTGCCACCTACCACTGAACCCGTGGCTGCAGCAGTGACCGCACCAGCCACTGCTCCAGCTACTGTGCATGCTGCTTCCACACTGCCGCCTCTTCCGACCTCACAAGTTGCTCCATCATTACCTTCGTCCGCCACAGAGCTCTCGTCAGATGCCACGATCCCTGTCTCTGACAACATGGGTCAAGAAGATGCAGGTGATAAAGTTGCAGAGATGGATCTGCCCGGAGAATCGTCGATATACTCGCCTCTTCCTGTCACTATGCACTCATCGCCTCCCGTCTCGCGACACGCTGATGCTCAAGGCGGAACCCCTCCGCCCAAGCCCCGAAATCCAGCCTCTTCAGTCTCGCGGTCACATCAGCGCAAATTTGCATCCATGGATGACAGTGGTTATATCTCATCTCTCGAATCGTCGGTGATGCGGCCTAACCCAAAGGCATTGCTGCTAACATCGGAAGCCGACCGACCTCGTATTAAGCGTGGCCGTGCCGAGGAAGAAATTGCTCGTTTGAGACATTCCTCGCCTTTCAGCCCTTCCAAATCTTCTCGCTCACTTGCCTATGGCCCGATCTCGTCATCTCCTCTGCGACAGACCAATGAACACCACAACCTTCCGCCTTTGACCCCGGTTGTCAAGATGAAGCCTCCTGCTCGGCCACCTCCCTCGGCCTCACCAAATACAAACTTGCGCATTCACCGAGATAAGGTTCGCCACATGTTGCAATCTCCACTGCGACGCGATGGCGGTATCTATGAAGACGTGATTCCATGGAGCCCGGCGTTCAATCTCGACGACGCAGTGTACGCGTATGACAGTATGATCATGCAGCAATCGAACGATTTTGACATCTATGAAGACTTCTCAGGCATGGCTCACGGGTCAATCTTTCCAAGCATTGGCTCGGCGGACGCCGGCTCTCCCGTCAAACGCTCTGCTAAGCGTTCTCGACAGGATCGTTCCATCTCATCCTCGGTGATAGGTGACGTGATGAACTCTGCTTCGAAAAAGTTGGCGCCGCCTTTCAAATTTCCGGACAACTCGCCGTCGCGTTTCTTTGAGACCCCTAGCAAGGCATTCGAAGGAATGAGCTCGCCGTCCAAGATGTTTCATCAGCAGTCACCGTCACGTATGGCCTCCCCAATCAAATTTTCCAGCTTGTTGGACGTGCCACTGGATGGTGGTGACTGGCCTCCCATCGGAATGGGCACTACTAACTATGGCTCTAACGCTACCCCCGAAACCTCCGACTTTACTGGATTGGATATATTGCAGGGCTTTGAGAAGATTGGAGCAGGATCCCAAACATCGGGCCGAAAGGCACCATCAAAAGCCAGTAAGCCATCGCTCAATCGCAGCTTTTCAACGGCTTTCTGATTATCTTCTTCGACTTCCAAAAAGAAGAAAAAAGAAAAAAACGAAAGAAAGGAAAGGGCTGTTGAGAAAAAAAAACACAATCATTTTTATGACCCGAAACGAATTATTGATGAAGTGGTGTGACGAACAGTTTGGAATAAGTCCTGAGGAATATGAAATTGGCTCAATCAAAGACACTTTATGGCTCAACGGATGAAACTCTAGATTCGCGATGATGAGGCGGAATGGCATTTCCGCCGCGGCCTCGCGGCCGCAGAATATATCATGGTAATGAACATGTGGCAGTCGGGTTAGGAACGGAATTGAGATGGGCTATGAGCACAAACGTCTCTCACACGATTATTATTGAAGTACTTTGCTCCGGCGTATTCTTGCTTTTATTCTAGCCTTTTTTTCCTCTTGCTCCATTTTTTTCTGCGCATTGTCCTTTTTTCACGACGCCTCTATGGCTCTTTCCTGGTGGCTCTCTGGCAGCGTTATGTATGCTTTGCTTGTTTTATTTGGATAAAGGAGTCTGGACTGGCACGCAGAGGCACCTCAAGAGCATACACGAATTTGGGCGAATTTTGTACGTTTGGAATTGGAAATGAAAGGATCGGACAACCCATACCATGTTTACCTAAGTTTTAATTTTCGTTTTTTGCTCTTTTGCTTCTTCGTTTTTTCCTCTGTTTTCCTATAGTAAGAATAGAAATGAAAGGAAAGGCAAGGATAACAGATGATTTCTAATATTCTTTCAACGAAACAAAACGCAGGGAGAAAGGGGAAAGACAAGTCCCTGTTTCTTTTCTTGTTGAGTCTGCTGTGCGTCATGATTATGTGGACAATGTGGCATTCATCCCTTGGATGATACCCTTGTGGTGATACCCTTGGAGTGATACCCTTGTGGTGATACCCATGGGGCGATACCCATGGGCATTGAAAAAACACAGCGGTAGTGAACCCTCCCTTGCAGAAGCAACCCCACGCAGTACAAGCATGGTACGTTGTACAATGTGTGCACACATGTACATGTGGATAGCGACTCTAGACAGACGTATTCACGGATTCTGGTAGGTGGTAGGTAGGGAGAAAATGGTCGCATTTGAAAGCTGCAGGTCTGCAATAGTTTGGATCAAAGGTTGTTTTCTTTTTTACTTCGCACCAACATGTGTCGGTAGGGGGGTATCTATCTCGGGGAGAACAAGAACCCAAGACATATAAGAGGACTTCTTCGCACCAACATGTTCAGACGTACATGTTTCGGTAGGGGGTATCTATCTCGGAGGAGAACAAGAACCCAAGACATATAAGAGGGGGTGAGCATAAAAAAGAAGGAGAAAAAAAGAAGCAACGCCGATTCCTTCTCGTGCTACGCCAGTGAATCTACTGCCGAGGTGGACGATGTGTGTATGTACAGAATTGGTCATCATGGAACGATGTGGGGGGGAAGAGAGGTAAAAAGAAGGAAGAAGAAGAAGAAAAGAAGAAGAAAACAAAAGCATCAATATATTCTCATCCTCGCTGCCCATCCTGTTTCTTTTTGATCAATGTTGATCTTGAATGGAAATGGATTGCCGCCTTGGGTGGTGATTGGGGGGATGTGGTCTTTATGGGCGTTGGCAAAGGTGACGATTTTCATGGCGGTGGTGAAGAGAGTTTGTTCCATTGCGCGACGGACTTTTGCTCGTTCTGTATTTGGGGCGTGTGTGTGTTTGTGATTGTGTTTTTTTTTGTGTTAGGAAGACCGTTGCTTGAGGAGGGGGGTTCGTCGTGCCGTTTCTGAGCATGTTGGGACGGCGCAATTTGTATATATAGATACTAGGTAGGTAGGTAGATAGGAACATATAAAGGACGTACCGCTCTCGGTCCTGGGCTCGGCGACAGTCACTTTCAACGTCCAGCTCTCCCAGCAGACTTCCTCGTCGCCTCTCGACAGCCAGGCCTTGCGGCGACGCTTTTCGAAAAATCGAATGGCGACTTGGCCGCGGCCCCCGCCGTTGGTGCTCGCCGCGTCTCGTCCGCCCGAGGAGCGCTCTGCGTCGAGCTGGCGTTCCAGGGCGGCGGCGCGCTGGTCAATCATGGTTTCGAGCTCATCGTCATCGACGTACGGGAGTGTGAGGTCGAGCACGTCGCGGGTGCGGGGGCAGAGGGAGGGAAAGAAGCGGGTGAAGAAGATGGTGTGGAGGATGCCTATTTATTTGTCCCGACGGCGGCGGGTTAGTATGCGTGCCAGAGTATTTCTTTCTTTCTTTCTGCCATCTTGGCATCAAGATTCCTTGAGAGCGATTCCCGTAAATAAAAAGAGCGACGAGATACAGCAGAGAAAACGCTAGGGCTGTTGGGGTCGTTGGGGTCGTTGTTGGAGTGCGTAGGTTGTATGCAAAGATGGAGGGGCTGGCTGACCTTTGACCACGTCCCGAAGGGAGCGGGGATCCGTAAAGACGTCGAGGATGAACTCGGGAGGATCTTTCTGCTGGTCCATCATGACAGGAATTCGAGACGATTCATCCGGCGGGGATCGACTTATTTTTTTTTTATCCTGTTTCTTTTCTTCGTTTTCGCTGAACAGAATTCGGGCGAGCGTGTGTCCGGCACAAGATGCTCTGGTGAGGAAGGGGAAGATAAGGCTTCGGGCGAAAGAAGCTCGGACTCGTCTGGTGCGCGACGTCAGAGGGTCAGCCGGAGCACGGGGCTGCGAGTCGACTGCAGAGTGTGGAGGGGGAGGGGGAGGGGCGAGATGGCCAGCGATTGCGGGCGCTGTTGGGCTGTCACTGGCTGGCTGGTCGGGCCTGATCAGCATCGCATGCAGACCCGCTCTGTTCACACTGGCGCATGTGGCGCCAGACTGCTTTGGCGCGTGGCCACGGGTCGTGGCAGTCCACACCGCACTGACTGGTCACCGCACTGACTGGTCAGCGCCTGCGTCCAGCACCAGCGGCCACACGCGGCTGCAGCGCACCAGCCACAGAGAGGCCGCTGCCGCCCTCTGCCGCGCCACAGGACAACGTCAAGTGCCTGGTGGCCGCCTCAGCCCTTCGAGACCTCGGCTCAGTGCTCTGCTCACAATTGATGTCAATGGTCCCCGACCAACCAGCCCAGGCGGAAGCTCTCCAGTTGACGTCTCGTACGCATCATCGCACAACTCGGCCGGTCCCTGACCACCGTCCATCCTTGCTCGTCAGAATTTCCCCGAGTGATCAACACAGCCTCTTCCGTCTCGCATCTCGCATTTTGCATCTTCCATTTTTGCCTGCTCTCCATTTCTCCACTGCCGTTCCTCGCAGCAACAGACGTAATCATTGAGACCGAGCTGGGCTCCGTGGCTCAATCGTCCACACCTTTCCACCCGTCTAGCCTGGTGTCGAGCCTGGTCTCGCCGGGCACGGCCGGGCCCTCGCGATCTATCAGTTGAGCTTCACAAAATCTCGGAACCCTTCTGCTCCTCCTCTCGTCATGTTCTCGTCCGCGCGGCGCTGGCTGCGAAGCAACCGGACTTCCATTGCCATTGGTGTCGGCATTGTCGGCGCTGGCTACGTCGCCACTCAGTATGTCTTGAACAAGATCAATGACGCGCGTGAGCGCATGAGTAGTGATCGTATTGCCAAGGAGAAGTAGGCAACCCTCGTTATATCTCTGTTTACGCTTATTCTTTGACAGCAATTTGGCTTCATGACCATGGAACATTGAGTCTCTCGGGCTAACATGACTGGGGGCGCGAATCCTCCCTCTTTTCCAACTCAGCTTACGACGCCGATTCGAGCAAAACCAGGAAGACTGTACATTTACCGTCCTCGCCCTGCTCCCAACTGCTACGAACAATGTCTTGAACGAGATGAACACGGAGCAGATCACCTACGAGATTCAACAGATCAAGGGCTCTACTAGGGGTCCCAAGAACGGAGCCGCCGAATCGACGACCTTGAGTCCTCCCAGCCTTGCCGACACCACAATGACCGAGGAGGACGGGAAAAGCTTGGCTACTTCAGGCAGCATACATAGCGAGAGCGGCATCCACGCCAGCCAAATTACTCTCCCCACGCCCTTTTCTGTTCCTGGCGCTGCTGGTGCTGCCAGTCAAGACGCTCGACAACAGACAGATGCTCCTGTACCCTCAGCGCCCAAGGTGTCTCGCAAGACAAAACGACAGCTTTGGGATGACTTAACAATCAGTGGTGAGTGAACTAGTCCAGTATTTGTGTGTATGGGTGTGTGGGATGTTATCTTGGTGAATGATCAGATTGCCATCATTGTTTTATACACACACACACACACACACACACACACACATATATATATATATATTCATATTCATATTTGCTGACCTGAACCTTGTCTTTTGACGCTTCACAGCCATCACACGAGCCTTCACTCTCATCTATACTCTCGCTCTCCTTACTATGCTGACCCGAGTGCAGCTCAACCTTCTCGGTCGCCGAAGCTACCTGTCCAGCGTGGTGACCCTCGCTACGGGTTCTCCCCGAACAACCATTAGTCTTGAAAACAATGACGATGATAGTCCCGATCAATCGTACGGCAGCGACCTTGATACTAATCGCAAGTATCTCACGTTCAGTTGGTGGCTGTTGAATAAGGGGTGGGCCCAAGTCATGAACAGAGTCGAGAGCGCAGTACGAACGGTGTTTGGTAGTCTTAGCCCCCGCGACCTGTTGAGCTTCGACCGATTCAGTGAACTTACCATGGAAGTGCGAAAGCTGGTCGAGGGCGCCTCTGTCGAGGACAGAAGGCAGATGGACTGGCTGACTTTCTTGCTGCCGCCGCGGGACCAGGAAGACGAAGTGATCCATCAGTCCGGCATACTCCAAGACAGCGATAATCCCATGCGGGGAGGCACTGCATCCTATCCGTCATCGTCTGATGGCCTACGGCGACTGCTAGACGAAACAGCCGATTTGATCGAGTCGCCGTCTTTCTCGCATGTGCTGACCCTTATTCTCGATGCTGCATTCGAAACGTTGGTAGATAAGAGACTAGCCACCGAAGCCTTCGAGCTACCGTCTCAAGCTCCGTTCCCCCCCGCCGAATCCTTGGAGCTGCGCGCTTCCAGGGTTATCTTATTGCCCAAAATCCTATCCGTCTTGACCCGCCAAGCGCACGTCATTGGAAATGGGGTGCCCAACGAATATCTGCAGGACATGGAAACCGTACGTGCCTTGGAGGCATTCGCAGCAGTGGTGTACTCGAGTAATTGGGAGAAGGAGATTCGCCAAGAGGGCATCATGGACAGCGCTGTCAACATCAGCATGAGCGAGGTGGAGGCACGACGTGTCCCATCTGAGGACAAGGCCAACAAACAACCCGCACTGAATGAGAGCGTTGTCGTGATAGATTCGACGGAGGAGGGTGAATTCCAGAGTGCATGGGAAAAGGCGGTTGAGAAGGCTTCATGACCATAGGCTCTAACAATAGATACCCATAATTCGTACTAAAATTTGGGGAAAATAGTACCCTGGAAATGCAAAGGAACCACTACCCTCCTCCCTCCTGCAAACCCCTGATTATATGTACACATGTACATGCGAAACAATTGTGGTAGTTGAACAGAGCCGGCAATCGGCGCGGGCACGGCCGAGAAGAGAACAGGCATGCAAGGCACACAAGAGATGTAGGGCATTTACATCTTTTCGTTTTATCATCATGTATTGCTTATTCTGTGATCGCCACCTCGGCTGAGTCGCCTCGTCTTCGACTCTCATGTAAAATACACGGCATCATATGAATTGCTTTACCACATCTTACTCCGTCTCAACATGCCGCGCCATGCTAGACGGGCCGAATAGATTTCACGGATCGGGAGGGTTTCCGTTGTCCGCAATCCGTTGTTCATACGGTGTATGAGAAATCAAATCTGTCTTGAAACAACTTTCTGGTCCGTGGTGTCTTCTGGCTAAAGCAGGAGCCCTCTGCAGCTACTTGGACATGACTGCATAAGCAGGATGACATGAGAACCATTCCCATCTGAGCGTTACCTCGGGTCGGAAGTGTATACGAAGAATAGCTTTCAGCATACCCTAGCCGTGTTGCTGGCTAGAACAATCCAACGACTCCTTTCTCTCTATCTCCTCGCTCTGTCCCGCTCTCTTTGCTACCCAGATTTGAATTTGGTGTTCCAACTTCCCGGCGCCAGGGGTTGACGGTGTCGTTTCTGTGGGGGGAAACTGCCGTCTAAATTATCGAGGAGCTGAGCCTGTCGTGCTATTATGCCAATACCGGGCGTTTATGCAAAAGAGGCCGATAGCAGTTTGTGTGTATACACACACAGGTATACATATATATATGTATGTATGTATATGTATATGTATATGTGCATAAACTCCCGTGATGAACTCGCAGAAAGTCGCAGTCTCACATTAGACCTCGGATGAACTGGTCCAAGCCCAGCTCAAAGAGTTCATTCGTGACGCCTTCTCCCCCCTTGTGCTCTACCGGCGCGAGTGGGTTCTTGACAACTAAGGGCGGGGGGAAGGTGTGAGTATTCATTCGCCATGTGGTTCTCGTTTTTTTCAATCGTTTTTACTTTTTGTTCATGGCTAATTACGAGGCATGATATATTGATAGAACTTGGATTCAAACATACCGTATTCCACCCACAGATTGATATATATCTGGTGCAGGACATTCCTCATACTAGGCGACTGCGTGTCTGTGAGCAGGGCGAAGCGCAGATTGGCAGGCGTCTCGTAGTAATGCAGTTTGTACTGTCCTGTTCGGTAGCTGATGAAGGCGTCGTCGTCGCCGCCAAGTTTGCGCGCCATATTGCGCAGGGAGAAGACGGTTCCGAAGATGAGCTTGGTGTCGTCGGAGCTCGCGACGTTGGGACGGGTCGAGTGTGGGCGGGTTGACGGGAGCCATGATTTGGCGTAGATGCATTCCGCTGAGGGGGCGAGGGGGGGAGGCGCAATTGTCAGTTGTGATTTTTTTTTGGTGTCTTTCAAGAAAAAGACTTACTGTGTCGATCAAAGATATAAAACGAGTAGACAACCATGATGGGCAGAATGAGGCTGAGATAAAGGACGGTGGGTAATGACGGTTGAGTTGTGGAACGCGCAGGTTGCTGGTTCTGATGTAGCGGAAGAATCGAGTTTGATTGAAAGATTCGGGCGACTGGACTGGTTGTAATTGTCGTCGTCGTTAGAGAAAAAAACAATTAATTGCGCTTTGAAGAGTTACACAAGTTTAGGTTGATGGTGGGCGGATTCGACGATACGGCGGCGACGGCGAGGACGACATCTGAATGGATGGCGCCCCACCTCGAGAAGCTGGACGCCTTATTACGCACGCAGCACGCAGCACGGCCGAAGCAGGCAGGCAGACAGGAGGCAGCATTGGATCATCAGGATTTAGCAAGCAGCTCATCGGAGCTGGAGGTCAGCGTCCAGCCGGGACTCTGGACGCGCAGCCTCATCGTTCTTTCATTCACCTCGACTTTTTCTCTTCGTCGAGTTCTTGTCCTCAAGTCCATCGCCCCTTCTGCTTATCCGGGTCCTATTTTGCACGCGTCTGTGTTGGGCACCCACACACACTCCCGAACCCCAGACACTCGAATCGCAACACCAGACGCGACAACCAAGGATCAACAGGCTATCACCACGGATCATTGCTCATCTCCTCTCGTGGCGGCTGGCAGCCTCTCTCGCTTTCATCCGATCCATCAATCAACCGACCAATTAACCTTTGACGCGCGGCTTTAGCAGCTCCTCGTCTCACATCCGTGCCGTCTCTTGATAGCACAGACGACAGACATTCACGCACCAGCTTATATTGCAGCGTCGGCCACAGACCGCAGACGCCTGGCCTTCCACCAAGTCGTAGAGATAGCGAGGCGTAATAGGCGGTGTCATCATGGCGGAAAATGCTGCTCAGGGTCTCGCAGAGCTGCACATCTTAAGCACACCATCGCCCCAGCTGACCATTGACTGTGTTGACGATGATCAAAATCAAGATCAAATTTATCCGGAGCGATCACGGCCGCTACTGACCTCTGCCGTGTAAGTTGAGCCGCGCACCTCAGCCCCAGCTTCATTGCCGTTGCTCGTCGAAATGCATGAAATTAACGACAAGGCTCACCACAACTGAGCTGTCCAGCTTTGGAAGCTATTCCAGTCCCGCGAGACACCACAGGCGAACACCAAGCGTGCATAGAGAGATCAAGGTCTTTTCATTCTCCCCCAGCTCGTGCACATACCTACATACATACATACACTCGATATGTACATATATATGTACACACTTCTTTCAAGTTGTGTCTTCGTCTCAGATTCATCGAGCCCACTCTGTATTTCGAATCTCTACCATAATCTGACTCGACATGTTGTTTCTGAATCTAATAGGAAACGTTGGATGCTCGAGTCGAGTTTACCAATGATGAAGCTGATGGAAGGACACATCACCGCATCAACCAATACGTCATCGTAGAGGAAATCGGTCGAGGGTCATATGGAGCCGTGCATCGTGCCACCGATCAATATGGAAACGAATTTGTGAGGCTTTTTTTTCACGTTTGGGGAGACACCTACCTGATTCCTCTTTGCTGACCGAGATAAAAATGTTGTCTCTCAAGGCCGTCAAGGAATTTTCCAAGGCTCGTCTGAGAAAAAAGGCACAATCCCATATCCTGCGTCTTGGTCCTCATGGATCACCTCGCCAAGGTCTTCCCCGACCAGGAAGAGCTCCTGGAGGCCCATTGTCGCCGGGGTTGACGGGCCTGCGCGCAAACGAACAAAACGATGCCTTGTTTCTCATCAGAGAAGAAATTGCAATCATGAAAAAGCTCAATCACCCCAACTTGGTTCAGCTCATCGAGGTTCTTGATGACCCTGAGGAGGATTCGCTATACATGGTCATGGAGATGTGTAAGAAGGGTGTCATCATGTCGGTCGGCCTTGAGGAAAACGCAGACCCTTACGATGACGAGTCGTGTCGTTGCTGGTTTCGAGATTTACTTCTGGGCATAGAATACCGTACGTGAACGACGAACCCCCCCCCCCCCCCCCCCCCCCTTTTTTTTTTTCTTTTTTTCGTCTTCCTTGTTTGGGTCGCACATGCCCAACAAATCACGATGAGCTTGTCCTCTGGGGAGAAGTGTCTAGTTACCGAATCGACTGACTCGGTATACATAGTCCATGCTCAGGGAGTGATTCACAGAGACATCAAGCCCGATAACTTGCTGCTCTCAGATGATGAAGTTTTGAAGATTGTAGACTTTGGTGTTTCTGAAATGTTCGATAAGTCTGACAACATGTGCGTGTCCAAATCGGCGGGATCTCCTGCATTTATGGCACCAGAATTGTGCGGGAAACACCAGCACGTGTCAGGAAAAGCAGCTGATATATGGTCCATGGGAGTCACACTATTTTGTCTCAAATACGGCAAGATTCCATTTAATCGTCCGGGAGTATTGGAGATATATGAGGCAATAAAAATGGATGATCCCTCTATTCCGGAGGACGAAGACGCCGATTTCGTGGACTTGATGGGCCGTATTTTGGAAAAGGATCCGGAAAGACGAATCACGATGCCTGAGCTGAGGGTAGGTCTGGAATTTCCATGACTCCAGCACATCATGTACATATAGTTGCGTCAAGTTGTGTACAGATATGTACAGTTGTTCCCTCACCCCCATCCTCACTGTCTCTGACACTTATTCTACATCAACTCTACTTTTCAAATAAGCCTCGCTAATATCTCATCTCCTCGTCTTTGCCTATAGGAACATCCGTGGGTGACAAGGAGAGGAGCCGATCCACTCCTCTCCAGAGAAGACAATTGTGAGAACATGATTGAGCCACCAAACGAACTCGAATTAAGCCGCGCCTTTACAAGAAAGATGAACCATCTTCTGTCCATGATGAAAGTCATTCACAAATTCAAGATGTTGCTGGCCAAGACGAGAGGCAAGCGTGAAACAAGCATCGAAAGTGGCGAAATCCCTAAAAACCTTTCAGCTTCCTCTCAACCAGCCACCGCAGAGGGCGCGACAATCAACGTATCAGCAGAGGATATCGAAAGTATTCTAGCTGGCCGTCGTCGTCACCTGATGGCGCAATCAGAGGAGAATACGGACAAGGCTCACGCGCACCAAGTAGCCGCTGATCAGGGAGAGCCGCTCTTTCTTGGCATTGGCACGGGAGCACAGGGTGCGTTCGCTCCGGATGAGGTCACGTCCAACGTTGTCTCCGATTCGCCCACAGCAGTAGACTACAATGTGTACGACCGGGCTTATGAAGAAGCCGTTCGGCGTCGCATGGAAGCCAGGCCATCCAAGCGGCCGACCATATACCTGACCAAGTTTGTCAAGGAGACCGATTGTTTCAAAACGATGGAAAACCCGGTGTAGAAGGGAACCGTGACCTTGCCGCCCATGTTTGTTGGAGACTGGAGTGCGCTCAAGAGCACACTCGCATGCCCGTTTCTTGATGCGCGGAGGACCACACTCTTGGATCTGCAGTTTTGATGACGGGAAAGCTCCTGGGGGGATCTGCTGCGCACAAATTTGTCATCACCGTTAGTCAAGACTTCGGTTTTCAGCCCCTTCCAGAGGAGAAGATGCTTGTGCGATTGTTCAAGAATAATCATATGCATCATCTGCTGTATCTTCTTTGGAGGAATTCCTCCAAAATGTTGCCCAGATTTGTTGGCCACACTCTGTTTTACCCTGTCTCCTGTTTCCATGGCAATTGATTCCTGGTGCCAAGAAGACATATATATATGTGTGTGTGTGTGTGTGTGTGTGTGTGTGTGTGTTTGTATAGCAGAGATAACAGGTCTCGAGTCGGATGGCGTAGCATGGAAGCGTGCGCGAACAGGTTCTCGATGAAAATCATTGTATTGACTTTCTTCCAAGCTTTATCTTGTGTCCTTTCTGTTCTTCCATCTGTCCATACAGATGTATGTACTCGCCAAGTCCGGCAGTGACCAAGAGAACCCGTCCATTGAGGCAGTGAGACATCAAGACGCTATTCTCAAAATGAAACCCCATATTCAAATCCAGCGTGATGACTAAACCCGACTAGCGATGTCGGGAAACACATCGATCTCGCCGAAAGATTCGTAATGCGGACATACGACGCGCTCGAAAGAATAAAGCGTGGACTCTCCACATCAGCTTGCCGTGTTTTACATTTGTCTGAACGTCGCTTTAAATCATCCGGGGCAAATGCCCTCTCGTAGGGTGTCGGTGTTTACGTCGTCGTCAGGACCTGCTCCAACAAATACTCGAGGTGACGTTTAGCTTAGGGTTAGGATTCTGGCTCTTTTCACATCTTCTTTTTTCGTGCCCCGGCACATGGCTCACGCCGACTACGGTGGCGCAGAGATGGCTGAGACTTGACGCTGGCGGGTACTTCGGAGAACGGTGCTATATTCATTCGGTGGACCATCAGAGGGTCATGTCACAGAACCAGAGTGCGTGTGGACTGGTCGGAGGACGATTGAACACAAAAATAGGCGGGCATCGCCGCCTCTTTCTCTTTTTCCCCAGCCAGCCTGAAGTCCCTAGACAGGAGGGTGCTTCTGGGTACAGTGGGAGCGACAGATTTTGCGTGGGCGCTATATCAGGAGGCGCGAACATGGCTTTTGGTCGAGATGCGGCACGGCTCATCACCGTTGAGGTCCTGCAAAAAGACGACTTACATGCATCCCCACTCCGAGGCTGGAGGAGCAAGTGCTTTCTGAGGAGGGAGGAAAAGAGAGATAACAAAGACATTAGACTTGTTATGGTAGAGAAAGGCATATTTCGCACAGTGCCGATGATACGGGGACCTTTCCTCAAGACTGTTTATTAGTTACATTTGCACCCTCGCATTATGGGGTGTGCAAAAGAGCAGATTTGGTAGGAAATTTCTTGTCAATTTCTTTCCATGAGCTCATGTATGCGGTGCGCGTCTTGATAGTTTGGTCTTGTTAGAGGCGGCCGGCTTTTAGGGCTCGTGCATAGGTAGGTATATATGTAAGTACAAAGTTGCCAGTGGGCAGGCCGGATAGTCCCGTAACGATAATAATGGTATCGTCTGGGGGCAGTTAGTAGAAGGCATTGCAGTATCAGACAGACGGGCAAGAGCCATTGCCAGGATCCGGCGTGGCGCGCGCAGGTACGTACCTAGTAAGCACGGGCGTTGTTTGAAAAGGGAAGCGTAAGCGCAGATGAGGGTAAATATGCATGCACATGCAGTATGTACATGTGGCCGTGCAGGTCGGCTGTGCGTGAGTGCGTGAGTGCGTGAGTGCGCGTAATGCGTCGTTCCTTCCGTGCTTGCAAGCCACGAAAGCGTGAACAGCTAGATCGATGCTTTGTTGGGAGCCTCTGCATCGGTTCTTAACTTCAAGGCCTCGGCGCCATCAAAGAAGGCATCCCATCCTGACAGCTAGCTTCTTTGTTAATCAGCTTCCCAGGTTGTGGAATACGCCTAGATAAATCCAAGTATGTACATGCTCCGGCGCTAGAGTCGGCGCGCTGGACATCAGATGATCAATTCTGCGTGTAAGGCGGCGTACGACACAAGCAGTTCATTTTCAAGAACTGTGTAGCGCTGGCTGTAGTCTGATGTTTGACTGCAAGTGGGACACGCACGTCGTGCAGGACGACAACAGCGGACGAACAATCATGCGCGAGGTGGTTATAAATAAACAAATTGGTTCACGTCGAATGATGATGAAGTTTTGGCTGTCTGTCCATATGTTGTATGTATGTACTATGTATGTGTGCGTCGTGTCGAAATGGCCCTATCTCGTCCGCTCCCCATTTTGATTTGATTGACAGTGGCAGTTCGGGTCAATCGCTCCGTCTCGTCAAGGGGGGAAAGAGCGGAGGACAAGCCAAGAGATATGACGTCATCCTTGCAGCCAACAAGAAGGGCAACGAGGCAAGGCGGGCAAGACGGGCAAGGCGGACAAGGGGTGGGGGGGAGACCTAGCTATCCTCAGCTAGCCTTTTGGTTCTGGCATCCTGCCAAGGATGTAGATGGCCTATCAAAGGTTTGCAGATGATCGCAAGTAGTCCGGATCCCGCCAAGTGTGTCCAGGACCCTACTTCCGGCCACCCCCACATATCCTGACGTTTTGAAACACCTTGCAGGAGGAAATCGAAGTGAGGTAATCCGTGTGAAAATCAAAATGAAACAAAGACAAGACAAGAGAGGAGAAAAGGAAAGCAAAGAAAATAAAATAAAAGAAAAGAAGAGAAAAGAAAAGAGGAGAGGAGAATAACAACAACAAGAACAAGAGGAAAAGACGGCGCTGTCGCACTCGACCAGCCGTGGCTGCCGTATTCCTTGCGTACTGGAGCGGTGAAGTGGCTCTTTTTACCACGGTTATGGCATATTTGTGTCGCGCTCGTGGTCTGACCGACTTTGCCTCCATCTGGCCTAGGTCGTTTATTGCCAGGACTTGCTGAGTAATTTCATTGTGAATGTGACTTTAAAAACGGACCGAGCATGTTGCCATATGTTCATCATTATGCTCAATGTGCAAAAACAGACGACATTTTATACCTACGAGAACTTGACGCACCTTAACAGTGTAGCCGAAACAGTGTTTTAGATTCCAGCGCTGGGCGTCTGTCACCCGTAGAAAAATGGGCTCCAGAAATGGCATGTGCCAGTCCCAGGATCGTTCTGCGTCCCCTGCCGCGTCAAAATCGTAAGTACCCATACAACATACAACATGCATAAAATAGCACGTGGCAGCTTCCGGCCAGAGGATTGGTTTTCCAAGATGTGTCATCGTTTAAAAATAAAGAAAGAGGATGAAGAGAGAAGGGGGGGATGGTGCACTGTTGAGAGTGTTTTGAGTTTTGAGGTAATTTTTAGAATTATGAAGGTCTCTCGAACGGGTAAACACGAAAGCAGACAAGCTTTTTTTTTTTTTTCGAACTTACTATACGTTCATGTACAGACACAAGTCTGCATAAGCCATCTTGGGCTCTTGGCTCATCAGTCGTGCGAGGCTTGGCTCTTCGCGGCCTGGCCGATGTGGATTTTTTTGTTCTTTTTTTTTTTTTTTTTTTTTTT
>SRPZ01000139.1:0-73723 GCA_018360255.1 Claviceps maximensis
CAAAAAAAAAAAAAAAAAAAAAAAAAAAAAAAGGGGTAACAAATGATGTTAATCCATCTCAAGGCATGTCGCGAATTCGTATTTGCGCAACCTAGTCGTTGAACGCGTCGACGGGGACGTTGGAAGTTGGCTTCTGGCTTCTCATGGACTAGTCCTTCCAGCGTCAATGGTCGACATGACTTCATTAGTGTCAAGACCGAGTTCCGACCACCTCCTGCGTCTCGCGGGCGGCCCGACTTCAATTTACAAGGCAAGACGTGCCCGCAGTACGAACAACTCCTCTTCTCCCAACAGCATCGGGGGCCCATATCAAATACGACAGAAAAATGTCGAGCGGCCCAACCACACCGAATCAGGCAGAGCATGCTCCAAAGACGGATTTGACCAGTGGCTTCCATGAGAATGCAGACCCGGCGTCGTCTCGATCAACCTCGCAGATGAAGGGAGCCGCAATGCGGACCAGAAGGATTCCGAAAGAGGAGACCAGATACGACTATTTTAGCCCCACTGCTCGATCATCCGCAACACCGATCCCCCAATGAGGATTGCGGCTCTGGTCAACGTGGTGTTTGACACGACACGAACCGACACACCTGCCCTAATTATTGCCCATTGGTGCGCCAAAGTTGTGGGTCGACTTCCGGGCACACTCGTCAATTCATCGAATTGCCCGGAGCTAGACGACAGGTTTACGTTGAGCTTGGCGTTTTACATTTTCCAAGTGGTTTCCAGGGTTTTTTTTTTACAGAAATATAAAAGTAAACTCTTGCCAATGCAGACAGAGACTTTATTCTTGGGATCGAAGCACGACTGATGTCGAAAGCCAAAGTTTTGCAAGCGGTGGCGTTGCGTCTTGAATAGACTTGGTGCTCTCTGGTCGCATTGGAGTATACATATTTGTGGTTTCAATGTCTTGCGACGGCCAAGAAAACGAAAGTGTGGAGTAAATGGCCAGGCAAAGATGCGCGCAATTGTCAGGGCAATGCGCCCGACTAGTCCGCCTCGGCATTGACATTAATGCATCGATACTGCGCGACAAGCTGTCAACTGGTCCACCTACTCCTCGTTATTGGCACGAGACTGTGGCATGGCGATTGGGCTAGCAGTGGCGCACAATTACTGAAGGCACAATGGGTTTTTTTTTTTTTGTGTGTTTTTCTGTGTTGGGGTTTGAAGAATCCCCAAATGCCTCCCCCTTGATATTGAGTTATCTCGGGCTACTTATTATAATTTCCTTGTGCAACACTGCCGAACCCCTTTCTACCCACGAGTAGCTTATTACATGTTCGCAGGGGCCAGCATCAGCATCAGCCATGCCTGTAATTACCAATAGGTAGTAAGAGGCTGTCAGTACTGGGCGAGGGATACACGCTGTAGGCTCAGGTAATTATGGACATTTCGCTATGCAATCTTGGTGTAAAAAGATTTGAAACCAACTTGCGACCCACTGTAGTTCCCTGGAAAGGACATGGAATGTGCAATCGATACACGTACAGAGAAACATGTGTATATGTATGTATGTGCATCTCCGAGCGTGCCGCATGCATCGTTCATCCAGTCACTTGAATGACGTCCAATGCCTGGCAGGCCGGCACGAGATACACGTAGCGCGCACCGGGCATGTCGGGGAGATCAGAATCAGACTTACTAGGGAGTCAATGGGCGGCAAGACCTGGAGGACCGGCCTGGGGCGTATAGGTTGTACTGACGGAAGAAAGGAACGAAAAGACTAAAAGAAAATACTTCGCCAGACTTAGACGGGCCATACGAAGGTGGCTGGCTCCTTTCAAGTTTCTAGGAACCAAAGCCGGGTTCACCCGGGGGCTTTATCACGAACGTTTCGACGGTTTAGGCGAGGGATGCGCTCGTCTAGTGCGCGCGCGAGCCAACGCATCGGCATCGGATGGGGTGACGATCGGGCACCAACAAAGACGTCGAAGATAACCGCATAATAAACCGAAAAATAAACAGAGCGAGCCCTTGGGAGGAGCCGCACTGCATGCGGGCGTATCTAGGCCTTTCACGCGAGACTGGAGGCATCTAAGCAAAAGAAAAGAGTCACTCGCATAATTTAGCAGGTGCGGCGCTCTATGTTGGAAAGAGCCTGGAGAAGCTGCACAGCCCTACGCCCAGCCAGACCGGAGACTCAAGAGAGAAGAGCCCAGAACACAGCCCAAGCCAGAAGATGAAATCGTCGCAAACCAGCCACAGTTGTCGGCATACTCGGTGGGTGTTCTCAGTCGTCACAGTCAACGGTCGTCGTTTCGTCACAGTCAACGGTCGTCGTTTCGTCTCAGTCAACGGTCGTGGTTTCGTCAGTCAACGGTCGTGGTTTCTCGGGGCACGTTGTCGTCTCCATGGCCGAAATGCCCCGAAACCCTCGCCCCTCCCCCTCTCACCCCCTCTCATTCTTCTCCCCCCCCCCGCCCCCGGCCCACGGGCGGATCGTGCTGGACCAGACGCTTTCTCATTTGTCTTAGAGAGGCTGATGAAAGAGGTGGGGGGGAGGGGGGGAGTGGGATAGCCAAGGAATTGCTTGTGACGACGCGATGATTGTGCTATGCGGGATATATATTGCCTGTACTGGCCAATACAGAGTGGACATTCCTTACATGTGCCTTACAGGCGCACGCCGCACCACGGGATTCGCACGGCGGAGGCGACGATGGGCCGGACGAGTCTTGTCGAGTCCGGTAGATTCGGACTAACGAGGCAGTCATGATGATGATGATGATGATGATGGCCTGGTAGACGTGGCGGACTGTCGAGATGGCTCGTGGACCGTGGCTCGTGGACCGTGGCGCATGGACACCACTATACGTAACAAAGGCGAAATGCGGTGCGACTTCTTATTGTTGGAATAGAATCTGGTCGTCGTTGCAGATGGCAACAATGCAAAGGCAGCGGCAGCCGCCGAACTGGCCTGCACGGACAAGACAGCCCGCCGATTAGCGAGTTTGCAAGTGTTGATCCAGACTAGACAAGATGGACAAGATGGACAAGAATCACAAGAATCACAAGAAGCACCACAAAGCAAAGGCTTGAAGCTTAGCAGGCGCAAGACCAAGTCACAAGATGCGAGCGGCCCAATGAGCTGCCATCCCGCGTTGGGCTGTTATCCGCACTCCTCCCCGCTTCGTCTCGCCCAAACTCAGAAACTCACCCCCCCCCCCCAATCTCGATGCAGGCAGGTTGGGGAAAGCATTAATGCCACATTGCAGCCCCAGGCCCCGCCCACGCTCATCAATCAAATCAGCATTACGTGTCTAGCTGGGTGGAGTCAGATATATTTCCGGGTGGTACTGAGACGACCTCTCCGACAAGTCGAGGGTGTGTACGCAGTACCCCGTGGTCTGCTGCGTGCGTGCGCGGTCTAGCTCGCTCGCTTCGGCGTCAGCAGGCGGCCTGGCCAGGTCGTGCTTCCCTGGGATAGCACTGGAACTTGGAAAGTATCGATTTGATTCAAGGTCGTGCTGGTCTGTTGTCGGTCTGTCTGTCCGTCCGTCCGTCTGTTCGTCCGTCCGTCCAGCCAGAGAGGATGGATGGGTTGACCAGACGGACGGCAGGCTCGGGCTCGGGCTTCGACTCGGACTCGGGGCACATTGATTACTTCTTGCAACTTCAGCCCTTTTCTGCCTTTTTTTGCCTTTGGGTCCTCTTCGCCTCGCCTCCCTTCCCTCTCTTTCCTCTACGAAGTGGCCCAACAAAAAAGAACAACACAAGTCTAGAGACCGACTTTACGAATCTATCGAGACTCGAGACTCCACCGTCCCAGCGTCACCGTCCAAAAGGTCATCGCGCTGCCAGCTCTGCCAGCTCCCCACCCTTTTGTTCCGTCCAGCCAGATAACCCGACTCGAGCGCCTGTACGCTTGTCCGCTTGTCCGCTTGTCTCCCTTTGCCACGGCTCTCATATGTCAGGTATGTACGTACCCCCATCCGATCCAGTCTGGTCTTTGTCTGGCCCCTCGGATGCTCCCAGCTGCCTTGGCCGTTGGCCAAAACGCCCCCCAGATTGCGCCAGCCCTTGCTGTACGCACTCTATTGTGCGCTCTTCCAAGACCAGGTACCTACTTGGGTAGGCACATGTACCCACACGTGCATGTACCACCCACCTGGTGGCCCGCCTTGGTGGGTGACTCGGCCGTCCGCCGACTCGGAGCACCTTCGTCGTGTTTCAAAACACCAGACTCTTTTTTGTCTTCTGCACCTTTACTCTCGCAATACTGCGGGCAAATACTTGATTGCTCTATTTCATCTTTTTTCACACAAAAGACTAACATACTTCTCTTTTCGCCTCGTCGGTCATCACCCTGTAGTGCAGACACCCCCGCTCTGAAGTTCAACGCACAAAACACACAAAACGTCGATAAACATGGCTTCCCTGACATCAGCTGCTCGTGATATTCCTCAGCCCTCCTTGAACCGAGACAACTTCACTGTTGTAGCGGGTAGGGGCGACGCCAGGACTGGGGCACGATGCCACACCCTCCCAACTCCTCCCAACTCTATATCGCCGCTCTTACCTGCCCTTGGTTTAAAGGCGCAATTGCAAAAGGCCAGCCTTGAGCCCATCGACTCGGATCTAGATTTGCAAGACAACGACAGCAACCATGGACGGTCACTATCTCCAGCTGCCCTCGAATCCGCCGGCGCCATCACGGGGGTCATGCTGGCCAAGTACCACTTACCCGAGATTCTTTTGAATCACGGCCCTCTGGCAATTCGGCACATCATGGGATACTTGACATCATCGGTACCAGGCTTTTCGGGCATCCCCCCCAGCAAGGCACGAAGACTTGTCGTGGGCGCATTAGAAAGTCGTGGCGGGGAAAGAGGCGGTGTAGATGGTGAGGTGGAATTCGAAAAGGTGGGATGGGGGCGCTGGGACGCGACGCGAAGAGGAGGTCTAGCCGCCAGTCGTAGCCGTCAAGGCACGCCGCCGTCTTCATTTGGACACGCGATCCCCATTTCAACCCGAGGTGGAAGAGGGCCGAGGGCTTCACTGGACGAAGACGCCTTCCAGTTCTCTCACGACGATAGCGACATGCACATGCTGATGGAAACAGAGGCCGACAGGATGTCTATGGATGGCTCAGCGTCTGCCTCCTGCTCTGAAGCTCCAGACGACGACGACGTTGCCATGAACGACGATCCGGAGGATGTAACGGATGACGAAGATTGGGCCGCCATGGGTGCTGCTGCGCTTCGAGCAGAGTCCTATCAGACTGTGGCCGCGGCCACTTCCGCCTGTGCTCTTCGTTCTCCCAACTTTCCTCCTGTTGGTGGCTTACGAACATTCTCCGTCAGTTCAGGAATGGCACGGCCACCTCAGCCAACAATCCTTGACCTCTCAGTGCTGGCTGGCGCATCGGATGCCCAGGAGCGCGAGGCCGTCGAGGCTCTTCTCAGACTTGGGTCTGTATAAACATCAAAGCGTGTGTTGGAGTTGGGCGTGGGGCTTTTGAACTGATCCAAACCCAATATGCACAGTCTTGGTGAAATGATTATTTCCCACTTATTATTATTTTTACATTGCCCCTCCTCTCTGTCTTTTTTTTTTTCTTTTTTCACTCTGGACTCTGCTGTGGCTCATAACAGATTTGCCTCGCAAATGACCAGTCTGCTGGCGGACTGCGGACCAGAAACCGTGTCTGGCACCACAAGGCGGCGTTCTTTACCTGAATTTTCTCTTCCTTTTACGACGACACGACTTCTTTTTATACATGCTTTTCCTATTCGGTGGAACGCTTGTTTTTTTCATCATTGGCATTTTATCCGACTCACTTGCGACAACGTCACACAGAAAACCCAGTCAAGCACGGATTGTGCTCACTTTAGTCATGGTGGTCCGATCTCGGCGCCCCAAGATGGGTCTTCCTTGCTCTGCTTCTCCAAGTTGTAAAGCCAATCATTTGTCGAAGTTTTCTATTTTGTCGTGGAGCTGTGATATACAGACCACGGGCTCTCACACTCTACCACCTCTAGACCGCTGTTCCATTCTCATTCGATCACAATTTCAACTACACAAACCAACATCATCGAGCTCCGGCGTCTCCAACTTTCAACAACATCCGGAACGTCTTTTTTTTTTAACCAGTCGCTTCCTACTGTCCGTCAATATGGACACGCATCAGGCTAGAAATGCTTCCACGCATTGTGTCGTTTTGTTCATCTTTTACTATATTTTTTGCGTTCACCTCCACTGTGTTATAATATCTGTCGGAGAGACCTCAGACAGTTGGAAGGGTGCGGGTATTTTGGCAGCATCATCGCATCGTTATTTGTCTGCATACATGCACGGTGGGAGAATAATTGGGCAAAGGATTACCCTTGACTGAAAGAGACTCAACATCGGGAGGACAACGGCATATTTCCAGCATAGAAGGCAGGGTGAGGATATCTGTTGTGCTGACTGGCACGGCAAGGCTGTAGCCAAGATTTTTTTTTCTTTTTTTTTTTAGTTTTTTTTTTTTCTTTTTTTCTTTTTTTTCCCCGACGATGTTCTCTGAGACGGTAGACTATCCGCTTCCAAGTGGCTTTGTAGCCATGCGAGAGGTCTCGTATCGAATTGACCTTTACATCTTGTCGTCTGAACTACCAGTCTTCTTAGTGCATGTGCTGTCTGGTGTTTGTGAGTTTAGACCGTGCAATCTAATCAGCGCGCCTGCGCACGAGGAAATTCGTTTTGAGACGCGTGATGCGGTACGTGATGTCCAGCTGCTGTGTAGACCCAACACTTGGCCATTCGTCGGATGCACGGCTGTTCATGTCACCTGCGGAGGTAGAGGTGCTTCGCCTGCTGTGGAAATGGAAATGTCGACCAGTTGGTAGGACGGAGATGGGAGTGTAGGGATATGTTGCGATTATTGTTTTTTTTAATGTATGTTGGTAGGTTTATATTTAACTTTACTTAGTTATACTGTTTTTACTATGTTCGTTCCTTTATTTTATTCTGTGTTTATTCTGTATTTAGTGTAGTGTTATTATAGTGTTTATTACAGTGTTTCTCACTACCTAGGTAGGTTCTCGCTGTATTATTGCCGCGTCGTTTCTTGTTGTGTTTATCGGATAGTTTATCGGCGTATATTGGGGCGTATTCAAGCGTACTGGGGTGTAGCTGCTATGAAAAGATACGCAACGGCGTAATTGAGGAGTGAAAATCGTGAATAGAAATCAATGTATAAAACGTATGCAGGAAAGAACAGAAATATGAACGACATGTTTTATTGCTCTTCATATAAATGTGAGTCGAAATAGAAGTAGACATACAGGGACAAAGAGAAGTATGTATCGAAATAGAAGGATAAGGATAAGTATAAGTAAAAGTATAAATACAGACATAAATATAAATTTGAATATAAACATAAATACAAATATAAATACAATACACAAAACAACGAAAAGTCTGCCTTCAAATCCAGTGAGTACGCTTGACTCTCCCTCCATCCATCACCTTTCCCCCTTTCTGTCTCGTTCCCTTTGTTACGTCATCTCCATCAACCTTGTATGAGATAATTGCCACACCTACTAGGTAGATTTCGAAACCCTAACCATGCCGCCTCCCTATCAGCCGCAAACTGGCGCGTTTCGCACAAGCCTTGCTAATGCCCGCGACTGACGTGCCGTACTCAGCACTTGATAGCTCCTCTTTCATGACTACCTCGTGATGAAACTGATGAAACTAGGTATTTGTATTCAAGGACCGTCCAGTGCCTTTTTCCCCGCCGAGGCCTCGTTGCTGCTTTGCGCGCGCGTCCTGCCAGAGTCAAGATATGCTACAAATTCGTTCTTCTCGCATGGCTGACCTTGCCCTCCTTTCTAGGGGATTCGTAAAATGTTTCAACCATGCAGCTGGGATGTTCTCCTCGTTTATGCGTCCATCGGCGCGGCAGCTGAGGGTGCTGCTGCTGCTGCTGCTGCTGTATGGCATGTGCATGCATGTGAGGGCAATGAGTTGAGGTAATTCCGATTTTTTTTTTCGACAACAAAATACTGTGGTGCAGCGTTCGGAATCACCTGGAATCACCATCATCATGACATGCTGTTCATACAGGCTCTTCTTGGTAGGGGGACGTTTAAGAGAACGGGATTCTGGGATGGAGGTGCTGCGTTTGCATGACTTGGTGGACTGGAAATGGGTATATGGGTTTTGTTGTGTGTGTTTTTTCATATTCGTACTATTTTCGTTTTTATTTCTTTTTATTTCTTTTCCTTTCTTTCTTTCTCTCTTCTTATTTATTTATTTCAAAACCAGATTCGTTTCATCTTCATGTCCTTCGTTATCCTTTGCTGTCTTTTGGAGGAGGACGCCGCGCATGTACAGTGGGTGGACTGTAGAAGCACCCGAAATGTTACACTCGAATCGTATGGTAAAAGGTTCCGAGTTTCCTGCTTCCATCGTCATTTTTTCGGGAAAGGTAAAGAAGGACGCGTCTAGTAGATACGTAGGTATGTACATACATATGTATGTATTTATGTATGAATCCATAGTGGGTCAAAGGTCATTCCGAACCCTTTTACATTAAAGTTGTACGGCGAAATGTTTGAGATGACCTGGACTCAATATATGTACGTACTGTATAGTAGCATCAATTTGCCTCGGAAGATATATCTCAGAAAAATTCATCTAGTTTCCCTAACAGCTTGGGGAGCGGGAGGTGGAACAAAAAGTAGGACTAAAACAAGACTTCTATAGCTATAATTACCTGAATCATATATTACCTTTTTCTTTCTCCTTATTATAATGATTCTACGCGTGAATCAGTCAGGCTTGAGATACCTCCACCCAAACCCATATTCATGTTATCCCACTGTATGGACTTGGTATCGGGCAATAAATACAGTACCAGGTCCATAGGCCAAGTAGGTGCATCGGCACAGTATCTTTACCTTAGCAGGTGGTTCCATTTGCTGGCAGTACACCTATGTTAAGAGTCCATACTTGCGTAGGAGGCGCATACCTACACTTACATGTCTTGATGATGCACACGCACAAGTATCAAGGCCGTAAAGCCGTGATGAGTCATGGAGGCAGAAGATTGCGCGGACGTGAGCGGTACGTACACGCACATACATACATATGTACATGCATGTATATTCATATAACATGATGCATGGGAGAGACTTGCATAAGCGCAATAACGATATACAAGTTGCATGCTATTATTGACCGTGGTGGTCCCGAAACGGGCGAGGTGGCGCCCAGCCGGGACCGAAGAACGGACATACGGACGGACAAATGGACGGACTCGAAAGAGCCAGGAGATTACCCTTGAAGCAGCGGTCGGGGATTTTCTCTTTGGTGTCGGTCATGTCGGTCCGGTCACCAACGTTGATACAAGGATGCAGCTTTCGTGGCAAAATGACGCATCAAGATGGGAATGAATGGGAAGAAATGGAGTTACGCACGGTTGTCTGCACGCCAGCACAGGGGATTCTAGGTTCTTCATTCTTTCTCTGTGTTTTTTTTTTTTTTTTTTTTTTTTTTTTTTTTTTTTTTTTTTCGCCGACTGATTCATGCCTCCGTTCGTGCTTCCGCCCATCCCTCCGTCCATCCCTCCGTCCATGCTGCGTTGCTGTTCATGCTATCGCGAGCCTTCCTGTTTCAGCAAGCCCTTGGCGCGTCGGCGTCAAGTGTCAAACGACGGCATTAATGTATGCAAATCACACATGGCTTCCTCATTTCCTTGGCTTTCAAAAGCTTGTCCATGGGATACCCCGGAATCCTGAGTGCTCAGTCCTGACCAGCCATCAGGGGTTCCTTACCTAGCGCCAACGGCTCGCCATGATGACAGACCAGGGCGTTGATAACGCATCGCTTTCGAACATTCTTTTCAAGAGAAACATTGATGTGAAAGGGGTTGTAACTGGTGGGCCGTGGGCCGCTGCAGGCCGCGAGCAGGACGGCCTTGGCTTGCGGTGGCTCGGCGGTGGCTTGGCAAAATGCTTGGCGATGCTTGACGATGCTTGGCGCGCCATTATCGAATTGAGCTGTTTTTAAGTTTGTAGATGCTGCCTGTTTTATTCCATCTTTATTTCTTATTTTTTTTTTCCTTACCCCTTATTTTTCTTTTCTTTTTTTTTCTTAGTGATATTTCCACCGTTTATATAATCATTCGTGCGTGGCAGCCACTGGCCGCCAGCGTCGGTAACACAACACGTGCAATCTCGCTCTAGAAGGGACACGTTACACGACAGTGGGAAAAGGGAAAAAAAAAGCAAAAAAAAAAAAAAAGGAGACAGAAGAGAGAGAAGAGTCACGAGCTCACACTGTAAGAAACGTAATGCACTGTGTGCTCGGCGATTTGTTTCTGCCATCTGCCGACTCTCAGCCGACTCTCAGCCGACTCTCAGCCGACTCTCAGCCGTCATGTCATGTCGTATGCGCTTCGTACACATCAACATCCCATCTCGGGGAATCCCCACGGTCCAGTCCCGTCTTCCCCCCCCCAAGCTGGCCTTTACCCCATCCGAGTGGCATGTTGCCGCGGGGCCAACCTGCCGCTAGTTTCAATCTTTTGTCCACTCTACCTGAGCCACCCTACCGACCCTACCGAGACCCTACCGGCGACAGCAGACCTCGCCGCAGAAAACCGAAATGAAACCCGTCGAGGTCATCAGCGTGTCACCGGTCGTCATGGGGAAGGAGCGAGGGGCAAAGCAGCGGGAACTTGCTTCATCTTGCATGGCAGGAGCAGCAGCCATTGGGCTCGTCTTTTTGTCTTATTTTGATTCTTCTAGAACTGTCCATTCGGGCCCATGGACTTGCTCTCGTGCCGTCCTTGTTTTTCATCCATTGCGTATCGCGGCACAGAATCGGCGCATGAGACGGACGCACCGCGCCGTCAATACCTCCACTGAGCTATTTTCCATAGCTAATATTGTCATGTCTGATCTGATCGGGTGCAATTGGTGTCCTCGCCGTCGGCAGAGCATCTATCCATCTCATGTGCTCCTTCCCTCTCGCGGTGCTGAGCCGCAATGCTCTCCATTCATTCATGCGCCGTCTGCTCCGTCGCAACCGCTCTCAACCGCTCTCAATCGTGCTCACTCTCGTCTTCTCCCTCGCTCGCTCTTTCCCTTCCTCCCCCTATCTCTCTCTCTCTCTCTTGCCTTTTCTGCTGCTCCTTCGTCCCCCCCCCCTACAACCGGCCGTGACCCAACCATCGTGGTCGTCCCAGCCTGCACTCTCGGAAATTACAAGATGCTGCTCTGGACCGGAGAAGCGCAAACCAAGTGTACGAGTCGTGGTACAGTACTACACGGTCAACGGTTTTTGTTGTTCAAAGTAGCGCAACCTGACGTACTATGTATATGCGAGTACGTGTGTTCGTGTGTGCGTTGTGTGCGTTGTGTGTGTGTGTGTGTTTTGTGTGTGTGTCCGTGTGAGCTGCTGGACCCGCCTGACCAAACTGAAATGCCTCGAGTTTTCTGCTAGACGCACGCGGGCGGTTGGAAGCGCTCGTTCCAAGTTCGCTCCAAGGTGCTCCAGGGCAGCACGCAACTGCCAATAGGAAGGGAGCTGCCGGTAAGCCAAGTGCCCAGACTTTGCCAAGCCTTGGCAAGTCTTGGCAAGAAAGGCACCCCGCCCATGCTCTCAGCGTCTCTCTGTTAGTCACTACCATCCATGCTAGGCCGACTTGTCAGGCGCACGGAAGTGCTCTTTAATCCTGGATACCACAGCCACGTTGCCAAGGAATGCCAAGGAATGCCAAGGAATTTCGGCTCGCCCTCTCACTCTCAAGCCCAGATTTCTGTGAGAGTGTAAAGAGAGCCGACACCCCCAGCCAGACTTGTTGGAAACAAGCAGTCTTCTCCTCCCCAAAGCCCATTATCCTTTAAGACGCATCATTTCTCCGAAATTTTATCGTCGTCCAAGCGGTAGCAAATATTTCTTCTGTTTCCTCCTTTGTGCTGCTTGCTCTACTTGCGCCCCGAAACCCTTTTTGCGGATCCCGCCCTACAGACGCGCGGCGCGCCCGCCTTCGATTTGCCCTGCCCTGCCCTGCCCCTCTCTTCCTTTCCGCTTACAGCCCAGCCTATCAACCACATTTGTCAACGGCGTCGACGTCAGTTCCGGCGATACATTGATACATCGTCATGGCGTCTCACGTTGTGGACGCATCCCAGGTCTCTTCGGCATCGAACCATGGCAATGACTCAAAGTCCAATACGCCTGCTCCTTCGATCGCGCCGTCGAATGCCTCTCAACATCATGCTGCCGAGGATAATTTGACTTGTCGTTGGAACCACTGCAACCAGAAATTCGGCAGTCCCGAGACTCTCTATGTAAGGAGCGCTTCTTTTCTCTCTCTCTCTTCTTTTTTTCTTCTTTTTTTTCAAAAAAAAAAAAAAGTTTCGTTTTCATAAACAGATCAAAAAGACTTTGGATGTGGTCGCTCATGATCAAAAAGACTTGCTAACATCTGTGTCTTCAGGAGCATATTTGCGACCGACATGTTGGTCGCAAGAGCACCAATAACCTTAGCCTCACTTGTCACTGGAATCTCTGCCGTACCACTACTGTCAAGAGAGATCACATCACTTCACATATTAGAGTCCACGTTCCTCTGAAGCCTCACAAATGTGATATGTGCGGCAAGAGCTTCAAGCGTCCACAAGACCTAAAGAAGCATGTCAAGGTAAATTGTCCCTCGACGTTATTCGATCATTTTCATTTTCTACTATCACTCGCCTTTTTCCTTGTACCGAGCCCGTAGCTAACAAGCGGCCGCCTCTTTTCTTCACATGTATCTAGACACATGCCGATGACTCGGTGCTGTCGCGTCCTGGCCAGGACCATCAGGGCCTGAACTATAGGACGCAGAATTCCAAAGGTAAAGATCACATCCCATATACGGCCTTTATAAGAATCACAAACACACCATCCCTGATGGGCGAAATGGGCCAGTTTTGCTGACTTGAAGCACTTTAGGACCTAGTTATTACGATCACAGCGGTCAATTGCGCGGCGGCGGCGGCTTCTCTCATCCGAGCCACGGTTACTACGCTCCTCAGCCTTCAACTGGCTATGGTCTCTACTTCAACCAACCTCCCATGCATGCACCGCGAAGCGATCACATCAACTACAACCCCTCCACTACCGGCGGCTATGACCGTAAGCGTGCCATTGACATGGTTGACGACTTCTTTGGCAACGCCAAGCGCCGCCAGATCGACCCGTCTTCTTACGCGCAGATTGGACGCTCTCTCCTGCCGCTGCATGGCTCACTATCCATACCCAACGGTCCCATGACTGCTACAGAGCAGCAGTACATACCTCATCATGCACAGGCACCGCCGTCCATGGTGCATAATGGCCCAACGCCGACGCAGAACCCGCTTGCGCAGCAGTACTACCTGCCCATGCCCAATGCCCGCACTCAAAAGGATCTCTACCATCTCGACAACCTCCTGGGCCAGATGCAAAACACGATTTACGAGAATTCCAGTCATGCTACGGCCAACGTTCACATTCACAACAACAACAACAATAACGACCATGGAGTCGGCGGCTTCCGACACAGCCAGTCACCCACTATTCTGCAGCGCGCTTCTCCTATTGGCATGTCGATGCCTGGCGAAGGGTATCAGTCCATGTCTGCCGCCAGCATGCACTCGCCCTTGACAGCCATTTCCTCCACGGGCACTCCCGCTGTTACGCCGCCATCGAGTACCATGTCTTACACATCTGGCCACTCGCCGAGCCCATCCGCCTCTTCTGGTCTCTCACCACAGTCACGCCACAGTAGCACTACCTCATCCGTCATGTATCCCACTCTGCCCACAAGCCTTCCTGCCGTGAACCAGGGCTTCGGACAGTCGACCTCGGCCACTCTTGGTTCTACTTTTGATTACAGTGAGCGCCGCCGATACTCTGGCGGCATTCTTCAAAAAGCTCGCACTATTCCGCCCATCCGCCCTGTTGAGGAGACCGGCGGACGAACTACTCCGAAGCCTGGCGACGCTGCGACTTCTATTGGGTCACCGTCTTCCGAGTCCGACACGAGCGAGACCACCAAGGAAAGCGAGGAGCAGTATGATCGCTGGTTGGAGAACATGCGGGTAATTGAGACATTACGCGAGTACATCCGTGGCCGACTTGAACGCAAAGAGTTTGATAAAGACGATGAAGCTGAGGCAACCCGAAGAGACGGCGATGCCATGGATTTGGATACGAAGAGCCCACCCAGACACCCCATCAGCCTCCGGGAAGGCGGGTCCTCGCTATACCCCCGTCTGCCGATTCCCGGGTCCTAGTTGAACGAAGTCCGCTGCACATGGCATTGCATGAATGCTGGTCGTTTGAATGCGTCAAAGTCGTGTGATGAGAAGGCGCTTACCTGAAGATGGCTCCGAAGATGGCTGCCGCGGATGGCGCAAAGCACAACCCTATTTCGCAACATTGTATACTAGATATCTTCTTCTGTTTGTTTTTAAGACCATGTTTTTCATCTTTTGCCATGTTTTGCTCGATTTTTTTTTTTCCTTGTCAGCATTTGCTCACGCTAAGCTGACAATTTTCGTTGCCAATCAAGACGTCTCTTGGATGAGAATCACAATGTTGGTGGCCGCGCTTGGCAACACGAAGTGCTTATTTGGCGTAATATTTGGTATTCGCCCGGAATTCTTTTTTTTAACGACATGCCGCATGGGAAAGGACATGGAAGTGGACGGAAGGGTTAGGTGGCTGAAGTGGACCAGCTACGAGAATCAATTGAAATGTGAAGTTTTGTACAAGAGCGCCCCAAAGTGCCTGAGGTGAATGCGGAATGCCTTTGGTTTGTCTCCCTCATAAATGACAGGACTATCTCAGAGGTCAATGGTGGTGGAAGTTTGACGCATGACGCTAGCATGAAGCAAGAATGAAATGGATAAATTGCGAGAAAAGCTGAGCAACGAATGCTGTGCAAAAGGAAACGCAAGCTCAACATTCAGGCTCATGTCACAAAACGTATGTTTTACGTGGCACTGACATACAGACACAGCAGTCAATTTTTGTTCTATCATTTCCCCCTGTTTTCCCCTGAGAATTCACCTTTTTTTTTTCCGGAGTGCAGTTTATGACGTAGCGCGTGGGCTTTTCCCCACAAGCCTAGGGCTGACTTTATGCACACATGTTTGCGTGTACGTATTTGAACCGCGTGGCTTTTATAGTTTATATATCTTGCAAGATGGCGCACATGCAGCCTTGCTTGACTATACGAGCCGCACAGGAGCAGAAGGGGGGGATAAGCAGAATATATCGGTAGGAAAGGCGCGAAGAAAAATGAAGGAATCAAAATTATGATTTTCAAAGAGAAATGAATTGTGTTATGAGAGAAGAAAAAGTGCATTCAAGGTACGGGACGGTGTGGGGGGGCGTAATTAATTTTGACGTCAAGTGGGAAAAAGTAGTTTAGGTCCCCGCCGTGTACGTGCACAAGGACAAACGTGGACGAAAGAGAAGGAGGAGGGGGGGAAGGTTCAAGGTTAGATGAGTTGTGCATCTTGGTGAAAACATGTGGTATTCCATGCTAGAGTACTCGGCGTCGCATGGTCAATTGGGGGGGGGGCGCCTGGCAGGGCGTTGTTTCTGTGGCTGAGCCATGCGACCACCTACCTAGGTACAGGTGGTCGTATGGCTCAGCCACAGAGGTTCCCGACAAGTAGGTGTGTATTTTTTGACGTGATTTAGTCGAGGTCGGCTGCGAAGAGAAGTTTGCGGGCAGGCAATCTCCTGTGCACATGCAGGCCGCCTGATGCGGGGGTGTTTGGGTCTTGCTTGGGGGTTGCGCAAAGGCAATATTATTGGCCAATGAGGAGGCCTTTGGTATTCACCACGCACGCACCAGACAAGCTGGGCGGGAAGGAGCATTGGAGCCGGGAGGGGCGTGGAGACTCGGGAGAGCGGGTGGTGGTCGGGCGATCGGGCGGTGGATCCAGACTGGAGGCCGTCCATCCATCCACTATCCGTATTTGCACTTGCACTTGCACTTGCACTTGCACTTGCACTTGCACTTGCACTTGCACTTCCAATTCGTTCGTCCATCCTGTCAGTCCATCCCCACACACCACCCACGTTCTTTTCCTGGAAAGAAGAAAAGAGCAAAGAAACCGGGGACTCGAACTAGCATCTTTTTGACGTGCCACGCCACGCCACGCAGCCCGCTCACTCCTGCCAAATACTGCATAACCAAGAACCTTCCATGTTCTTCTGTGTCGCGTCTTGTCCCGGTCAAAGAGAGGGCTGGATTCCGATGGCGCCTCCCGGAATCATGTCCATATAGCAGGCACGAACGATGCTGTGCGTGAATCAGCATGGAAACCTCCTCGTCTGCCTGTCTGTCTGTCTTTCCAGACCACCCTATCTTTGTCCAAATATCCTGACTCACTCTTCCAATGAGTGGCGCACGAGGAAAGGGAAGGGGAGTGGTATGTTGAAAAGAGGCAATATACTTTCGCCTCAAAGTGACAATGGCAATCACAATGGGGATGGCCCACTGGCAGAGTGAATCGCTCTCGACTTTAGAAACAACGGACACGTGTCGGTAGTCTTGACATGAGGGAAAGACCAGAAGGGAAAGACCAGACAGCAAAAAAAAAGTTCATGAAAAAAGCTAAAATCGGCCCTAGCCTCGTTTGCTCTTTTCTTTCTTTCATTTCTTTGGTCAAACCTTTATATTCTTCAGCCTCTTCTTCTTCTCGACTTTTACTCTACAGTATAAAAGAGAGAAAGAGAGAAAGAGAAAGAAAATCAACCACCTATTACCTTGGCCAACTTGACGATATTGCGTCCGAAGCAAACACAGACAAACACTCAACATCACACCGGCTCGTGATTTCGAATTTCCATCTTTTTTTGTTTCTTGGTTGTCTGTCATTGGCTCTCCCTTTCCGAAACAAAACAGCAAACACACATATAAAACAGCACGCGTGCTGTGTCACCACCCAGCTTCCGACCAAAATAAAGCCAAGATGCGCCTCGCTTCGCTGATTGCCGCTGCTGGTACTGTTTGCCTTGCCGGCGCGGCTTCCGCTGGCCCCGTCACCGGTCAGGCGCCCTATATTTGCTGCTGCTGTGATGTGAGAACAATGACTGTCAGCTGCACTCCGTTCATCGCGAAGAAAGACTGTGTCTGTGCGGCCGTGGTTTGTCCTGACGACGCCATCAGCGTTCGGGACAATGACAATCATAATCGTACTGCGTCGGATCTCAGCAAGATCACGAGAGTGACTATACCTGTCGATGACGAAGGTCGTGTATTATCCGTGTTGCCTGTCGATCAGTCGACTTGGGAAGAGACGGCAACGATGCTGGCCGTCAAGGAGGCTCGCGACCAGCCGTTTTATACTAAGTCGACTTTGAATCCTCCAAGCATGTACTTGAACCAGGTCAACGAGGCTCGCGGCCAGTCCTTGTATCCTATACCGACCCTGAAGCATCCGCACACATTCTTGACCAAGGTCAAGGAGGCTCGCGGTCAGCGGTTGTATCCTATACCGACCGTGAATTCTCCAAGCATGTACTTGAACCAGGTCAAGGCTGCCGAGAAGATATCTGAAACGGCACTCCCGACTCCTTATCCGGCTTCTTGCTGCTGCTGCGACATTGCTATTAGCAAGATAGTGTGTCAAGCTCGCGCCACTGACGACTGCGTATGCGCCATGGTCATGTGCCCTCAGAATGCCGATACCATATATGTCACCGCTCCTCCTGCGACCGTGACTTAAGCATTCACTTGGCACTACACATCATTGTTTGCTATCATGTGACGGAGAAGGAATGACAGGTTCTCATCACCCCTTTTTTTCTCGCTTTTCTCTCTTCTTTTTTACAAGGGGCAGGAGTTTTTGTCTCGGCGAGCGTGTAGAACAAATGTTACTTTCGAATTGTTGACGACCTAGTTAGAAAGGATCATGTTGAATGTGAAATATAAATAATTGAAAATTCATTCATCACAGGATATATATATTATACTAAGAACTTTATATAAGAACTATATATTTAAGAAATATATATTTAAGAACTACATATAAGAACTATATATGTAAGAATTATATATGCAAGAACAATGTATGAGAACTGCACAATCTCAAGAACTGCACACACTAAAATGCAAACATACGACAAAACTGTACAGATTCTAGGGAAAGAATACACAAACACAACTCCGTTAAACGAAACTGCCTAAATTCGGTGCACGTACCTCTACACTTGGACTGTCCAACCCTAATCACTACACAACAGGGAACCTCTTGGCAATTTTTGAGTACTCAAAGAAATAGACACACGTGAATCAGCTCTTAGCACTTTTTAAGCACTCTAAAAATATATACACACATGAATCATTGCAAAGAAGTCAAGGGCAGCAAGAAAAAAACTCTACGCTACAACATCACCATTCACGCACTACTATGCCCGGAGGAAACGCGTCGTCGCACAAGATGACTACGTTAGCGCCGGGCGCTAGAAATACTAAAAGAAATAAAAAATAAAAATAATATGATACGGGAAAGGGAAACAGTGGTGGTTTACTCTCTAGCCTGGGCCTTGCCAGTTTGGGTTTCGTTTGGGGCGGGGGTGTCTCTTGATGTGTGTGAGATGCGTGGCATGGATGGCAGGAGGTGGAGTTGGCGTGGTGCTTTGTTGAGCTGTCTGGTTCGGGACTTGTTTGTATTTGCGAGTGGCTTGTCGGTGCTGTGGGAGAATAATATCTTTGACTCTTTGAATGGTATTTTTTGTTATTATTATGATTCTTTTACTTGTTTATGGAAGGAGAGGAGAGAGGAGAATAACGGGGAGGAGGAGACGAAAAAGCAGAGGAAGAGAATGAAAAGTATAATGGCCTGGCAAGTTCCTCTTATTTCCTGTATTTGCTGTATATTTCTTTCTTTCTTTTCGAAACACAGGCAATATTGTCGACAGTCTCCATCTACGTTATATCACGTACCAAACGGAGCACGAATCCCCTGGACTGGAGCTGGATCATGGAAGGGCTGGCAGGGCGGCATTAGGAGGGGTGAGACGGTTTTTTTTTTCTTGATATTTTTGGGGAGATAGGGCGTTTTTTTTTCTCGAGTTGAAGGAGGATGGATGGCTTGGAGGATACGTCGGGTCTGATGTTTGAAGGGGTGAGGGGTTTCTTTTTTTGGAGTACGTCTTTTGGTGGAGTGTTGAGAGAAGCTTCTTGGGGTGTCTTTTTTTCAGAGTAGTGTTTCTTGGAGTGGTGTTCTTCAGGGTGGTGTTTCATGGAGTGGTGTTTCTTGGAGTGGTGTTTCTTGTAGTGGTGTTTCTTATGAGTAGTGAGATCGAGCCACAAACTCCCGAGGGAGTTTGTGTAAGATGTCTGATGTTGGAGTCTGTGCATACAAGACACATATGGGTATCACGGCCCCAATCCCAGAACAAGGACGCCAAGAACGCAGCGACATCCTTTCTGTTCAGATTTTTTTCAGGCATTGACCATTAGAGGAGAAGACTCTGGCGCTAGGAAGCATCAGTGATATACCATATCTCTCTCTAAAGCCGCTTCTTCTTCTCTCCTTCTACTTTCTTTCTTTTAAAAAAACAAAACGAAATCGAGGAATTCCATGTGCTCTTCGTTTTGACTTCAATTACCGTAGCATCATAACCCATAGCTCAGCTACCCCTCCCCCCCTTTTTAAAAAGAAAAAACCACTGGATTTCCCAGAAAGGTGGTCTGCGATCACAATATTTGAACGAGAGGGCCATTGTGAACGATAGATATATCTATGTGCATATGTGTGTGTGTATACGGCCTCCTCTTTATGCATCACAAATTTATTACCCGTAGTACCATGCATGAGACCGAATCGGAACAATCGCCTACATGGCTGCGGCATGTAACCGCCGCATCTCCACGTCGATCTACATAATTCCGCGTGAGGCAGCATCATGGATCTGCGTCTAGAAATGCACGCTTACACGTGGGTGAAAATACAAACATCGCCTACGTGTGGCACCGTGTGCTGATGTTTGTCATTATTGCCATTCTTGTTTTTGTTATTCTTGTTTCTGTTATCGTGAGTAAACGTGACAGGAAACATTTCGGTGGCCAGGTATTGCCCCTAGCCCACCTCCTCGACACCGACCTGAAGACCATCAAGGGCGGGATAGCTGCTTTCTTACTGCTTCGGATGCTCTCTCTCTGCTAGAACTCAGCGGCGTGAACCATGACGCATGGCACAGAGCGTTTGCTTACAGGTATACGACATTCAGCATCATGGTCGCTGCTCTGTGCTGATCGCGGGCTGGGCTGAGTTGGGCTCTGAGAAGCGCCCGCTCAAGGCCTTGGGCTGTTTTATTTCCGCCATGTATCTGCCCGTTTCCGAACAAAGGCGGCATCGAGGTTTGTCAACTATCTGTCTTGCATGTCTTGCGTATGTGTGGCGTCTCTCTCGACTCGTGGTGGAATAAGCGTACTGTTCGGGTGCATCCATTGCGTCGTCAGCCATCGCCATCTGCCATCAGTCATCAGTCAAAGGCCGTCGTCCATCAGCGCCGACGTGGCAGCCAAGAACTCTGGGCTCTCGACTTGGGAGCGTGAGCATAGGGCACAGTACCGGCCGGAGAGATGGTTGAAGAGAGGAGTTGAGCATCCCGCGGCGCCCCCATCTGCCACGTCTGCCACATCTTGTGACGAATGGCATCTTTGGACCGGCTGTCGCCGTGTTTTGTCATTGGCTCGACCGAGCCGCGTATGCACAATCAAACCGTCGCGGCGTCGCGGCGTCGTGGCTGGCGCGTCTGCGCCAAATGCCTCCAACAGGCAAGTCGTAAGCCGTCTTTTCTTCATCAGCCAGGCAACGCAACTTGTACTTGCCGTCCGACTGCGGGCTTGCGAACGCGCCACCGACCCGAACCAAGACTGTTCCCATCCGTCGCCTTTTGCTCGTCGCTGAACCACAGTTTTGGGGCCTACATCCAAAGAGTGCTAAAACGTCTCGAATCTGGGATCGACCAAAACAGAAGACGAGTCAAGCGGTCTAGGACCGAGCACGGTGGTATAAGCCATATCGGCTACCTCTGTAGCTAGCTACCTAGGAACAGTGGGTCAATAATTCCCAAACTCTTTACATGAAGATGGTTTGGCGAAGTATTCCAGATTACCTGGGCTGATTGTAGGTATCCATCTCCCCTTTTCAGCGCTAAACAAACGCAACAGGACGAACAGAATCACCACGTTTATTTTTGGCTCAAGAAGGTGCGAGACAGCATGTGGAGCGTCATGGACGCACCAACAAGCCCCCGCCGCCACGCCGGGGCTGGTTGCTGTCGTAAGTCCGAGGCCGTCGGTTCCGCTAATCTGTTCCGCTCAACGAGCGGATCCGATCGTTTGAAAGATGCAGAATGCAGACATCCATCATTTCCGAGATCCGGCTGCTTGTCGCTTTGCCGATTCTCGGACCTTGTGTCTGTCACCCCGCCATAGTATTTCAAGCAGATACTGCTCAGCGCGTTAGCTGTGATGAGCGGAAAAGTTGAAAGCATACATAGTACATGCACTTGATGCCTCCCTCTGCATGTAGTACATCTATTCTGGTCGGTACCCAGATGAAGATGGACTTTAGGCGAAAATCAGATTAGGGCTCATCAGACGGACATACAATCCTAAAGGATGAGGTCACCCGTTTACCCGTCACGCTCTCAAGACCAAGGCCGAGGCCGAGCAGGCAGTAACCAAGTAGGGCCCATTGGAACGAGCGGGTAGGCAGGCAGGCACTAGACAGTAACAAATGGATTGGTAAGCCTCGGGCAAGTTGATTCATTAGTCTCATTTGCCCATTGCTCGCAAGGAATTAGCCAGGCCGTCAGAATATCCAAGATGACACTTCGTCTCCAGCTGCCCAGCTGGTTTTGAAAACAGCACAAACTGCCCAGGTGATTACGACCCGAGTTGACTAGCCGATGCATGTACTACCGCTCCGTGAGTCTGTATTGCTTCGAGATTGCCTCGAGAGCGGTCGATGACTCAATGGCCTGAGCCTGGTAGGGCTGCTTGGGCTGCTTGGGCAAATTTTCGCAGGTCGAGTACAATGTACGGACTGGGTGTACCGGGGAACGAGTGGATGAGTGGGACAAGCTCACAGCCTTTCGTGAGAGGTGTACTGAGAGGGTGCAATGATGCAATAGAGGATTGCGGGTTGTTTGTGTGGTCGCTTCGTGAGCAAGTCAAAAGTTGGCACCCGAGCTGGTCAAACTCTGGCCCAGTTGCTGCTCCAGTTGCCGTTCTGCCGGCCATTCCAAAACCCAGTGGCCACTGGGCACCGGGCTGGGCACAGTCGGAGAGATGCTTATCCGTGCTGGTTTCTCGGTGCGCACGCCAAGCGAGAAGCCACTTGCTCCTGCACGCCTCCGTAGATAGTTGCGGACCATGGATGAACGGATCATGTCGGGGGTCCGCTGGCTGAATGGTGACAAGATGTGGTTAACCAGCCCTGGCCAATGCAGGCCAGACGAGATGGTTAGGCGCGTTCGGTATGCAGGCACGCAGGCACGCAGGCACGCGGGGCAGGGAAGGAAGGAAGCACCCACGTCCCGGCCACGGACATGGATGCGACAGATGCGACAGATGCGACAGCCGAAGCAAGCCTTTCGCCACTAGGCTAGACTCAACCCCGGACCGGAGCCAGACTGAGCCGGCTGAACCCCAACCACGCCAAGACTGAGCCCAGACGGCAAGCGGGCAACACGCGATGGGCGATGGGCGATGGCGGCAGGCGGCAGGCAGGCAAAGCTAGTGCCATCAACTGGTCTGGTCCTTCCTTCCCTAGTTCTAGCTCGAGCACAAGTCATGCCCCTCGCGCTATCGAGACCGTCCATCCAGTCCGTCCACGTCCATCCACGAGTCCACGTCTATCATGTGCTGTCAACCCTTCTCGCTCGTTTCCATCCCGGGTGGTAGATGTTCAACCATCCCCCTTTCATGATACCAGCTACCAGACATCCTGGATCTCCGGACTCCTGGTTTTTGAACTCCTAAACGGCCGACCCCTGAGCTCCTGAACTTCTATCCTCCCGAAATCCAGGACTCCTGGGCACGCCCGCAGTGCACCGCACTCGACACCGGTCTGATCCGAATCATCAGCTGGCGGCATTGTCTTCAACTCTCCGGCCTGCGCACCACTGTGGTCGAGGGCCAAGGCCGACTTCTTCCTCATGTCTATCACGGTGCCCATTCATCGCCGAGCGCTCGCCACCGAAGCCGTACATGGATCCGATGCCCGGCCTCGTCGTCCTTGACGCTGACAACCAGACGACTCTCGCGACGACCACATCTGCCTCTGCCTCGACAGCTCTCGTCGGTGGCTCGCCCGTGCCCGTGCCCATGCCGAAGCCGAAGCCCATGCCAGTTTCCGCGCTCACCCAGGTACCGTTTCCCCCAACAAAACGACGACGCACAGCTCCTCCTGTCTTGGCTGAATGCTGTCGCACATGTCGACTACGAAAGGTATGATGCGATACTCTTGCTTTCCTTGCGCTTCAGCTTCCTCCAATATCAACATACCCTCACGGCGGCGGTCTGGCCTGTCATTCTTCATGGTCACCTCATCGTATATACCTCATGTAGCAGTGTAGCCGCCTCCGCATGTATTGATCCTCGGAGCATTCTGGTCCATTCATCTCCTCATTTCTTCTCTCTTCCTTTGTTATTTTCCATGGCCTTCTCTCATACCAATGTCGTCCGTCTATTTTTGTGAGGCAGAAACTAAAGATGGTGACTCTTGAGCAGGTCAAATGTTCTGGCAACCCTGGAAATGGGCCATGTACCAATTGTGCCAGGTTAGAACTAAAATGCAGTTTCATTTCCACAGAGAAAGCACACGAAGAAGCAGCAAGTAAGCACTGGCATCTCATCTCCTTGTCCTTCTGCAATCAGAGAACAGCCGAGCCTTGAGCGCTTCATCATCGCATGTACCCACTCATCCGACTCTAGAGGCTGTATGAGTTGCCATTTAACATTTATTATATCCTTTCTCTATAGTTGCGCGCACAACACCATCGCATAGCCATACCGAAGCTGGCACCTTGAGGAAGCGAGCGCAAAGGGCGTGCAGTCAATGCCATGCTCACAAAACCAAATGCTCGGGCGATTTGCCTCGATGTAAAAGATGTGAAAGTGGTGGGCTGGCTTGCGAGTACACTCCAGCCAAGCGCAGATTTACCAATATTCGGGTTCAAATTGCAGAAAATAGTGTTGGCGGCAAAACCGGTGGTGGTGGCCACCATACTGGCAACGATACCACCATCAAGGCTACCAATACTGCGGCAGACTCAAAAGTGGCGGGCTCCATGTACATTCCGGACGCCGTCGCCGGTGCCAGCCCGTCATCAAGTGTCGACAGCACCGGTCACAGCCAATTCCTTTTACTAACAGATGGGTCCAATCTCACTGCCGAGTAAGCTGTCATTTCATCCACTTTCAATATATATAACCTTCATGCAAACGTACACACAATCTCTGACAATTTCCTCTTATGCAGCGACATGTTGGTAAAACGTGACCTTTTGTTGAGGCACGCGGACGCATACATGGACAATATGTATTGGCTGCCCTGTCAAGGCTTTATACACCCAAAAACCACATATCGAGAGATTCAGGAGGGTTCGCTTGATCCCGTCGTGGCGGCCGCCTTGTGCGGTATCACCTCAGTCTTCGTCAGCCCGAGCGACTCGGGTGGTGAATTCGGCGTCAAGTGCAGTTCTCATGTCGAGATGTACCTATTTCAAAACATTCATAAATTTTCCGACGATCTCCTTGTTTTATTTGCGCTTAGCATTACGTTTAATCTTATCCGCGGCGAGTTTGCCAAAGTTTGGCAGTTGTTTGGCGTCGCTTCCAGGCTAATGCTAGGACTACGCGTCAACTGGGATGTACTGCCACGAAATCAGTCGTTCTCTCAGCAAGAATCGTTGCGCCGCATAGCTTGGCAACTTTTCTATCTAGATCGCATGCTCGCTGGCGGCTACGATGAGTACATTGCTTGTCGCGCGGAAAATATGAAGATAGCTCTGCCGTGTCACGAGGTCGCATATCGGGAAAACAGAGCCGTTCAAGCAGAAAGACTTTACGACAAGCCTGGAAACCATCCCAGTACGATTAATCTTCACGCGTACCAACTTCGACTGATTGACCTGCGTCATCGTATACAAGTGTAAGTCTACCGCTGCTTCAAGGATGCCGATGGATCGATCTAATGCCTCCTTTCTTTCCCCCCTGCCGTCCCAGGTTCATGGACCTAACACTTGTGCTATAGAGCCACAAAACAACTTTGCGGAACAGGACTAGGAGCATCTCAACCGCAATTGGACGCGTCAAAAATAATGGCCAATATCAATGGACTCCAAAACGAGCTTACACGTTTCCACATGTCGCTTCCACCCGAGGTTCTTCTCAGTGATCACACCGTCACCAAGTACATGGCGTCACCCGAACGGGCCGGTTACGTGTTTCTCCATACATACTTGGCCATCAGCCACATCGATCTTTATCGATTTTCGTTGCCTGGACAAAGAGAAAAGGTGTCATCAGACATCTTACACAAACTCCCGAGGGAGTTTGTGGCTCGATCTCAAAAGCAAGCCGTAGCTCATGCCATGTGTTTGGGGCGATTCTGTGATGCCATCCAGACCGAAGTCGACAAATTGCAAGACGGCGGAAAGCTTGAACTAGCAGGCGACTATTCGACTTTTCAAATGTCGACGCATTGCGTACGTGTGCTTCTGATAGCCTTGCAATATAAGCTATACCGCGAAATTATCGACGTCACGACGGCGCCATTATGGCGAAGTGTGGAGGTGAACGAAGCCCACATTCACTTCCTTATCGACGCTGTTCAACGAGTGACTAGACCGTGGTGCAGCATCTTGAACGTTGCGAAACAAGCAGTCAGTTTTTTTTTCCCCTTCCCTCTATTTCCTCTGGAAGATAAAACGGAATCTTTTTTTTTTTTCCTCAAGATTCTAGAATTGTATGCTAAAATTGGTCTTTCTTCTTCTCCATTTTAGTATGACAATAATACTGCTCTAGTTGAAGAATTTCACAGGACTAAAAAGGTTGCTGACCAGAGAGTCGGCGAGACTTTGTTCTTATCGGGATCGGATGGTCCCAGTCGTCTTCCTGGGCCCGATATTATTCTTGGAAGTATTGCCACTGGAAAGTCCGAAGAAGACATGGTGTCACAGATGTCCTCGCACAGTCCAAGAGGCTCATCTCGAGGGATGCAGGCTCATCCGTCACCCCATGGACCGAACATCTTCACCGCGCATGTAGCTGCTACCTGTTCTGAGACTCCTGTCGGAGGATATGCGCCAGGAATACCCTTGTTTCTCGCGCAAGCTAGGAACAAGGCCAGTAATCTCGCTCAGATACCGTTCATGTACGATTCTGATAACGATACCATGCCCATGGGAGACCTAGGCGCAGTATTGCCTACTACGCAGTCATTTCTGGACGACAATGACATGGGCACCAAGACAAAGACGATGACGACGACAACAGCGGCGCGCAGCGGAGAGCTGCTGCCTATGTTCCAGCACCTGATCCCGCAACCCAGCGCCGGATTTCTCATGGCTCAGCAGAGCATTTTTGGCGGCGATGTCTATGAAGAGCATTACACAAATCGACAACTCGCACCGGACGGTTACTCGCATCCTTCTGGGAAGGATTATTGAGCGAAGCAATGGAGACTTATGTGACGGATAAAGCTGATTCATCGTTGGTCAAGTCCCGTGCTGCTCAGATGAATTTGGTGACGACAAGGTGACGACAACGTAGACGTAATCTGACGATTGCTTCACGAAAGTCAATCGACCTCAGAACAGGCTGTGTGATGTTTTCTTCTTTTTGGGTTTATGCCGAGTAAAATAACACGATGAAGATGTAGCCGTGGTGTACATCTAGGGGGCATTGTTTTGTAAAGCGTTGTTCAAGTAACCAAGAGGTTTGGCGGTCACCGGTTGGTAATTCCATCACCATGCTGTATTTTGCGCAGAATCATACAGGGCCATCATGTTGATTTATATGCAGTGCTATGTATGTGTTTGCTCGGAAGTATATAATACCATGTCCATCACCTGTGTGCTCGGAAGCATATCGTCCTCCATCTAGTTATATATGCTCGGAAGTATATTATCCTCCATCTAGTCATATGTGCCAGAAGCATATTATCCTCCACCAGTCAAATATGAGAAGCTCATCCTCCACCAGTCATATAAGAAGCATCCGCCTACAGGACTCGTTGTGCTCTACTTGGAGTGTTTGTTTTGATTTGTCGAGGTTGCTCGTGACTTGCCTACGTTTCTGGATGCTTATGCTGCGTACTTTTTTCTTTCGCTATGGACTGGCGGGTCGGATGTGGCGAGGTCGTTCAAGTCTCATATAAGAGGGTGGCATACTATATCCATTATTTACGCATCATATGTACATGAACCCTAACTATCGAGTGACTGCTGAACCAAAACCCTATAAATCAACTATGTATGTCACAATAGATCAAATCAGATGTATACATGTACTACTCCTTTTTCGTCCGTTTTCCCGCTTCTTTTTCTTTTCGTGCTCGCTCGCGTCCCCTGCGATCACGGTGCGTGCATCCTCATGCGGGCAGCGAAGAGCACGTCGAACGAAAAAGGACGAATAGAGAACAAGGACAAGGGTAGAGAAAAAAGAAAAGAAGAAGAGAGGAAAAATAATAGAAATTGTTCCGGTGTAAAGATGTTCCGCGGAGGTTCGACTCCGCCGAGTGCCAGATAGGAAGAGTATCAGAAAGACCCTTGACACAAATACATGGGACGACGATGGTGTTGACAGATGCAGCTGGTAGCCGTGGTGCTCAAGGGGCATTCTCTTCGTCTATCCTGTTCGTGCCGCGTATTCGTGCTGCGCTTCGCTAGACCCAAAGACTTCCCACCAAAGGTCAAGCGCCAAGAAGAAGAAGAAAACGATACTCGGAGACTGGAAGAAAAATGAATGAAATCAATATATGTGTGTGTGTGTATGTGTATGTAGATGTATATGTATGTGTACATGAAGGCAACAACTCGTGGTCAATAAGAACAGGCTGAGATGGTCGGTTGAAGAAAATGAAAACAAAATGACGACAAGTTGGAAAAAAAATCATGCAGAGGATATTGGCCGTTCATCTTATTGGAACTGCGACCTGTCCTTCTCTTGCAGGCCGCCAACCTGGTCCATGTCGACGGACTGGAACTGGCCTTCTTTTGCTTCCTTCTCATACGCTGGAAGCTGCTCTTCTTGCATTGGTTCCAAGCCGACCGCGGCATTGTCTCCGACCCGGACAACCAAGACTCGACCACTCTTGGTTTCACCATTCTCGTCGTGCTCATCGGGGAAGGTAATGTGGATTTGCGGTACGTTGTCCGGTGAGTGGGGCGGTGACTTGGGATTTGAAAGCATCGGCTCGCCGTCACGGCTTATAAAGTAAATGCTGGAACGGCCGTTGTGAGTGGTCTCAATTGTCAGGCCGCAGGGGTTTTGAACGTGCTTGACATCATCGTACGTAGGCAAGTCGCCGTCAAGAGGGTGCTGTTGGCGCCGCCGACGAAGGAAGAGAAAAAGAAGAGAAGCGAGAACGAGAGAGAAGAAGACGAGTCCGAGAAGAGAAATCATCATGTTGATCATGGTATCGGAACCATCCTGACCGCGACGAGAGAGGGTGGACAGCGACGGGAGTGCGAGCCGCTTGCTGGCAACGAGGTGTGGCCTCCAGGGCGCTGCTGCTACTAGTTTGTCTGTAGATCCGGGCATCGCGCTGCGAGCCGTGATGAGGGCGTGATGTGCGCCATTGAATTCGCCCAAAGCTCCCCCACGCTTGAGCAAGAAGTTGGGAGGCATAGCGAAGACTGGTGAACTATCGGTGGCGACTAATGTAAAATGAGTGAGGGAGTGACGGTGATCTGGTCTCGCGAGGTGAATCGTTAGTGGACACATCAAGACAAAAGACAATTGATCCAGCATAAAGATCGACAGCTTGATAGCCTACAAAGATTTTCCGCAAGATATCGAATCCATTGTCTCCTCAGCGCGTAGCAGAAAGGAGGGAGGGCTGTACATAAAAGCGCGTTCCCTCAGGGGGTTGGAAGAGCGTGTTGTCTGACGAGCATTGCGAGGTATATGTAAGGGCACAGTGGCTCGCTCAAGAAGTCTGTACACACAATCCGACCAGACACAACAAGACAAGACAAGACTACATGCTTAATCGAGGTTTGTGTCTTGGTAGCGCGAGTATTGGAAAGCCCCGGGCGGCCCAGCCCCGTTTGTGAATCACAACATGTGCCCACTTCATACCAGCGCGTGTCGCAGACCGAAGAATGACAAAACAATCAATAGCAATCGAGCCGAAAGAAGAAAGAAGGCGGGGAAAACAAAGAACGTTGGTTGGTTCAGGAATTTGCGAAAACCAACAATAAGAGATTCCTGATGAAACAAAATCTTGAACTCACGTTGACTTGATGCTCTCGAGTGACCTGAAGTGAAGAATTTCGACTCGGGTGTTGTGTGGCATGAACTCGTCGCTGGATGGAGGAAAAAATGCGGTCGGTTTTTCGACGGCGGGCTGAGCAGCCAAGGGCAACGAAGGTGGACTCGGTAAGAATAGTTGGTGAGATGAATCGATAGAATAGCTTGTAATTTTTTGTAATTTTGATTTTTTTTTAAATTCCTTTTTCGGAGGCAAGACTGTCGCGATGCAGAGTTTCGTGATAATGCAGGCAGGCTAGCTGGAAGCACAAGTTGGTTATGGAAGTGAGTTTTGTCGGAGGAATGACTGGACGGATCTTCAGCTGAGAGAATGAAAAGCTGGCAAGATTCCAAAAAGAAACAGCAAGACCGAAAATGTCAGGCAAGAGACAAGTTCCGGGAAAAGAAGGTGAGAAAAGGTAGAAGTAGCAAAGAACGAGTGCAGACCAAGGCAAAGGGTACAAACCAATTGCCTTGTGCTTTGAGTATGGTGGTTCAAAGAAAAGGGAGATGGAGAGAGGGACGAGACAAACGCGGAAATCGGAAAAGGAGATGGACATGGAGTTAATTAGAACGACGGAAGACCGTCCATCCGTCCATCCATCGATCCATGCCATGCCATGCCATGCCATGCCATGCCATGCCATCCCATGCTGGCACGGCCATGCTTGCCCCCCCACCTCCTCTCCTCTCTTCCTTTTCTCCCCATGTACTACATACACAGCCAAGAATAACAGTCAAGACAGGCACAGCAGGCACAACAGACCCACAACGATCAACTACTGCCAATGGCGAGGACTTGGGACTCCACCCCGCACAAACGGGAAATGAGGCCCACGGTGGCATCGCCGCCTTCTGCAGGGGCCGCCCGCAGTCCATTGGTCAATCGACCGACGCTTCGACCTAGGCTGACCAATGGCCTGGGACCATCCGGTCGTCAGCCCTTGCCCTGTCTTCGGACAAATCAATCACTTGCGCTGCCAGGGCAAGGCATTTGCTAAGAAAGCGTTTTTGCCATGTACATAGTATGTACATACTTTGTCCTGTCAACTGTCGATTTCTTTTGTGCAATTTCCTCAGCTTTGCCTCGCTGTAGCTTGTGCCTGGGGCGTGCTGTGCCGAGCTGCACTTCATTGCACTGACTTGCACTGTGCTGTCCCGTCCGTACTGTGCTTGCCCCTTGTTGGTCCACCGTCTCGGGAAAGTGGCCCCGTCCATCTGATCCGGCTACCATGTTGTGTCTTATCCCTGGCGGCACTAAATAAGCCCAGATGGAAAAACAAGAGAAGACGCTGTACTCCGACCCTTCGTAAAAGATCCCTTGGCATGTTTGGAGGGAGGTTGTATTGTAAGCGCCATGAGGCGTGTTTCGTCGAGGCTCTCGGTCGATCACGCGCGGCTGATCTTGTCAGTATCGGGCTTCTCTGTGTTTTTTTTTTTTTTTTTTTTTTTTTTTTTTTTTTTTTTTTTTTTTTTTTTTTTTTTTTTTTCGCGGGCGCGGCTGGCTTGCAAATGAGCTCCCTCGCCGTGCACGACGAATGCATGTGCTGTATTGTCTGTATGTCCAGTCCATACAGGGCGGCGCGGCCATGCCGTGTGGACGACAAGTTGAGATCTGATCGCCGCCTCTCACCTGAACGAATCAACTGTTCTGGAACAAAACGACGGACGGCGACAATGCAAATTGCGGCCAGGCAGTCTATTACAAGCGTCGGTGCCTCTTTGACGACACCAGTCATGCATAGTCCATGGCGCGCAGAAAAACGCCGCTAGGAGATAAAAGAAAAGAAAAACAATAAAACAAAACCATTCCAAGGCAACCAATCAGGTTCTAGTCTGTCCATCACAAGCCATTTGTCGCGTTTCTCTTGACTGCTGGTGTCCATTTTCTTTTCTTTTTCTTTTTCTTTTTTTCTCCTCTTCGCTGATAGCCCAGTGATCCCGCCAGCCCCGACGCGCTTTGTTCGTTCGTTCGTGCGGTTGTTGCAAATCCCACCGCCACAGTAGCTAGCAGAACGGCAGGGAGAAGCCACTGCCGGTTCTCAGCCTCAGCCACGGGTCCCATGATGACCCCAGCGGTTCGAAATGGCCGGTTGTGGGTTTGCCACCAGGACATTTTCGGCAGCAGCAATCTGGTGGTAGGTGTGGTGGTTTTGTGTGGATGAGCATCTGGTTAAGAATGTGCACAGATGCACACAGATGCACACAGATGCACACAGATGCACACAGATGCACACAGATGCACACAGGTGCACACAGATGCACACAGGTGCACACAGATGCACACAGGTGCACACAGATGCACGTACATATACATACACGACGTTCCGAGGACGCAATGGCCATCCCCACGAACTGGAAACATGGCCAAGTGCACGTCCGCAATGTTCGAGCCGGGCAAGCCGCATCCCCGAGTCGTCAGCGCCTCGACATGCCAGCGCAGCGGCATTGAATCGTCGAGGTCCAGACTCACGGTGGCACTGCCTTGTCTATTCGTGCTCGCCTCTGCTTCACCGGTCTCACTTCGGTCTACAGAGTCAACGTCTGGATACCTGTCGGGCCGAACAGCAGTACAGCATCTTGCCCACCAGAGTTTGGGTGGTTCGTAGAGCAGCAAACAAGGCCTGGCGGCATCCGAGTGATACCGGCCGAGGCCAGACGGATAGCGCCATGGCGGAATTCCAGGCCGTTGTTTGTTTGTACGCTTGTTTGTTTGTTTTCTCTCTTTTCTGTCGGCAGCCAGGTAGACGGAGTCGCAGTGCTCCTTGTGACGACAGATCTCTCGCTACTTCACGGCTGGGTAAGTACCTACCTACCTAGGTAGGTATACTTACCAGCCAGCTGGATGGATCTGCAAATCGAGAAGCCGACCGAGTAGCGCGCAGCGAGCAGCAGCCCCACTGGCGCCCCCCCAATCGTGGCTGGAACATGGGACTTGCAGCGTCCGACTCAGCGAGGCCAGCGGCCAGCGCGTCGCGCGTCGCGCGGCAGATGGAGCCCCATCATCATTGATATCTGCATGCATGGGCATGTGGTTCGTATGCCGTGTGGTCGACCACATACCAGACCACATACACTGAAAATCCATATCGTTTCTGCTCATTCAACTAGGCCCTGGTCATGTACGCGGGGTGTTGTGCATGCGTGGGAAAAGTGTGCTAAATCGCCTCTCCAAATCCAACACCTCCCGTCAAGAGTCGCCGCACGAGAGCCATGATTGGTCCGGAGACCTTGCCGACAGGGCGCAATCATTTCAGCACGTCGCGGCTCTGGAGCAAGTAGCTCATATCATCATGCCAGGCGTCTCAGTGTCCGTCCAGTCGGCTCTGGTGTCCTCTGGCCGGCCCACCTGGCAGCTGGGTGACGTCTGGCTGCCCGCTGCTGTCACCTGACTGATGGTGACATGACGCATCGAACAATGTGTGTTGGTTCGGCTGAGCAGCGAATGCGATGCTGGCGAGTACCAGGCCGGGAGCGAGGAGCCCCTTGCAATGCTCCTTGCAATGCTCCTTGCAATGCTCCTTGCAATGCTCCTTGCAATGCTCCTTGCAATGCTCCTTGCAATGCTCCTTGCAATGCTCCTTGCAAGTGTTCCTTGCAACGGCCCTTGGATGAGGCATGCCAGACGCCAGACGAGCCGCCGTCCTCCCTTGTGCCCAGAAATGGTCGCCAACGATTTCGATTTTCTATCCAGGCCGGTGCCCCTTGTTCCCCCGCCCCTCCCAGCAAGGGCCCCAGTCTGCGAGTCGGCGAATCTGCAAGACTCTGCTGCCCCGCGTCAGAGGCGGTACTATATCGTCGACTATGTGTGTGTCGTCGACTATGTGTGTGTCGTCGACTATCTGTGTGTCGTCGACTATCTGTGTGTCGTCGACTATCTGTGTGTCGTCGACTATCTGTGTGTCGTCGACTATCTGTGTGTCGTCGACTATCTGTGTGCGTATGTGCAGGCGCACACTTACTACTGAGCGTCGTCGTCTTCTCGTGGAGCCCAGTGCTGCGCCCTCGATCAACCGTAGTTCTAGTATGGTGGCTCTGGTGCTTCTGGTGTTTCCCTCGTGGCACCCTTGCGCTATTTCCCCGGTGTGACGTCCAAGACGGGTACGTGGGAGCAATCTGGATAGACGAGTCTGGTAGCTGGACGCCCTCACTCCTCCCGCACACTTGCGGTGATGATGCAGCCGTGGTGAAGCAGCCTTGGTGAAGCAGCCGTGGTGAAGCATCCGTGGTCATCTAGCCGTAGCGAGAGGAAAGACAACGCTGGGTGGACGGAAGCATGTGGTCGCGGATTGTCCTCGTCGCCATGATCAGTCATCAACAATCAAGCAAGCACCGAGTACCAACCAGCCTCTTGCCCGCCAACTTGCAGAGTCCTTCCGTGCTGCGACTCACTCGTCTTCTTCTTCGTCTCCTTGTTCGTCTCCTTCTTCTCTTCTTCCCTCGGGCTGAAGCCAACCCTCTCTTTGTTGCCGTCTCCGTTCTCCGACTTCTCCTTGGCTTCCACTCTGCACTTTCTTCGCCCCCAATCTGGACTCTGGGCCTCCCTTCTTCGTCAGCCTGTCTTGGCCGTCATTCCTCACCAAGTCTATCCCTTGGTCTTGATCGGTGACGCCAGCGAATCCAGCGACTCCAGCGACTCCCGCGACTCCAGTTCCAGTTCCAGTTCCTGTCGGCAGCACCTCCTGCATACCAAACCCATCCCCATCTCGCCCGCCAATAGTCGTGCCTGGTTCCCCCCCCCCCTTGGGATCGATCGCGTTGCGTCAAATTGCATTGGATCCGCCCTTCCCGCCTCCTCCCGCCGCCTCCCACTCCCACCTCCCACCAACTCGCCTCCCACCTGACCCTAGCTCGCACGCCGGCATACAGTACATACCAGACTGCTATCTATATTGGTTGGCGCGCTGCCAGTTTGTTTGTCGCGGCTTCTTCTCGTTGTTTCTCGACATCACATTCTCTTTGCTTTTACTTTCTCTTTTACTTTCGCTTTCGCTTTCACTGTCACGTTGTACACAAAAAAAAATCACCGCCTTGACTTGTGAGCTTCTCGTTTTCAGGCTCATTGGCCGCGTATATTTCCCGACTCAAGTTCGCACTTGGCTCATTTCGTACTGTATAATTCTTGACACCAACCTCGTGGATAACATACATATTCTTCTGTACATGCACCCCCACAAAGTTTCTGTCTTTTTGTTTATTTGTTCATCTGCTTGCCCCTACGGAATCAGCTCCAGCCGAGTTTCATCCTCTCTCCGAGCACTCAATCGCCCGCCCTGGCAAATAACAAAGTACATCCGTCATTTCGTCGATATAGAATAAAAACGGCTCCTTCTTCGACATCTCCTCCTTGTCCGAAAGAAGCCTCGATACCGATATACACTCGGACACACAGCACTGCAGGAAGGATCTCATCATTCAAAGTCTTGTGCAGAGAGACTTTGTTCATCACCTCTACCCACACTGAAGACGACTGTCGGGAGTAATTTGGTTGGATTTGGTGAGTGATGATGTGCATGTCAATCTGCTTCGGCTGTTTTTTTTTCTCCTTTCCTTCTATTTTTTCCTTATTGGAGAAGCCAAAGGAGCCCTTCTTCTCAAGATACAACAAGTGTCCACCACCAGTCCTGTCGAGTAAAGCTTTGTTCACACCCGGCTTTTCCGCCGCCTCCGCAACCTCATTTGGCGTGTGGTGTACGAGTTGGCGGCGCGCCACGCTGCATTCGCACTGCATGGCGTTTTCTTTTCTCCTCGCCTCTCTCTTTTTCCCTCTCGCTCTCTTTCGCATGCAATGCTGACAAACTTTTGTGCTTCTCCAGTGCTGTGCTCTCTTCCAGATCAGCAGACACCACCAATTCTCGAATTAGATTTTTTCTAGCCGCGGTGGCACATGGCGTTTAGTGGTCTGCCGCAGTCCCAAACAAGTACGAGGTCAAACCAACATCACCAAAAATAAACCCTGTCCCACTCGCACACCTCGAATTCGTCGGCAAGTGGTCCAACACACTCACTCGCCCAACCGGCATTTGCATTTTACTTTTTTGGAGCGGCCATCAAACCGAGCTCATCAGCTTTGCATCAGCTTGTCACACACTGCATGCTAAAAAAGAAAAATCGTAAAGATTCAGGGGAAAAAGCAACCAAGCCACAAAAAGTAATCGACAGCCGTGTACACAGCTTCGACTCAATCTTCCTCTATTTTTTAAGCTTTTTTTTTTCCTCCTCCTGCTGCGCTAGTTTTTCCTGCTACGTATATATTTTTCCTTTTCCGCTACCACGCTTGCGAGGCCGCACTCGAGTTTGTTGAAAAACAAGGACTTGCGCGCACTGCTTTGTCGCAGACAAGCCAGAAAAGGGTTCAAAAACAGCAATTGCGTCGCGTATTCATCGCCCGCTCTCGTCTCTCAGTATATCCATCTATCTATCGATCCATCTATCGACCTATCTTACCAACCTACCAGGTCATCTGCTCAATACTCACCACTCGGCGCCTCGTCGCGGACTATCATCAATCATGACGACTGTAAGTAGACGTCAAGTGCCTGGCTCTTTCCCTTTTTGTTTTGTTTTTGTTTCCTTCCCTCTCCTCACTCCCTCCCTCCCTTCCTTCTCTCGGATGCCCACCCTTGTCGCATCGCCGGAGCACGGTCCTTGCGTCGTGGGCCGACGTCAGAACGTCAGAAGGGCTCGTGTGCCCCCCTGTCGGTCAAGTGACTCCACATCATGCAGTCTCAATGCTGCGCCAGATGTCGCGCTAGACGCCAGACTGTAGCAGCACTGAGACGCGAGACTCTCTCCTTCCCTGTTGTCTCTGCCTCCCCTGCTTCCCCTGCCCTGGCCTATCTAGCTGGGTTGGGGTGTGTGTGACGGTCTGGCCTGTTCTGCCTCGCTCTGCTCTGCTCTGGTGTGTTCCTGTCCTTCCGGTCTCCGTCTGGTGCCTTCAAGCTCGAGCGCGCAGACCGGACTGGGGCGATTGGAGCAGCTGCAGCGACTGGTTGGCCTTCCCGCCAGCACGCCAGCACGCCAGCACACATGGCCACAACACGACCAGACTGGATTTGTCGTGGCGCCGGGGCCCGCATGGCAGATGGCAGCGAGCGTCTGGCATGACAGACTTACCCGCACCCGCACCGCACCCACTCGCACCCGCACCACTGACCTCAAGTTTCTTGCTCCATCGTGGCTGCGGCCCTCGGTTTCGCTTCTGCGCGTAGCTCTACTTTTTTGCCGTTGATCCTGTTCTGCTCACTGCACCATCATTCATTCTCATCCGTAACTGACCTCTATCTCTCCTTTGAATCAGACGCGCTCGAGGGGCTTTCCATCCCTCAACATGCCCCCCGGATCCAACGATAAGTCCCAGCAGTCAATGGGATCCGGCTTCCCGGGCTCCAATCTGTATCCCAATAAAAATATTTGGACATCATCTCTATCCAACGCCAGAGAGCGCTCATCTGGCAATGCTGGCAACAGAGGTGCGTTTGTTCATTGACTCGTTTGCACTCCTCGAAAAGTCACACCTCTGGCGGTTTTTTTTTTTTTTTTTACATTTTTTTTTTTTTTTTTCATTTTTCTTTACTCATTCTTCGTCCACCGCAGATTCCGAAAGTAGTCCTTCTGGCTCAAGTGCCCTGGCTGAGAACTCCGAGGCCGACGTCTGGTCATCTCACCCTTGGCAAAGCAATGTCCATCCGACACGATCCTCTAGCACCTCTCCAATCCGATCCTGCGATGCTCCTGCCCCGAATCATAACGGCTACTACGAGCATGTTCCTCACTCTGCTATTGGTATGAACAAGAGCAGCTTTGGCGGCAGCAGACCCTTCTCAGGCGAGGCATCCATCTATGGTCATGCCTTTCCGACTCAACAGCGCCAAGCAGCTGACGCCTCATACATGGACTCCCTCGGCGGCTTTTCCCAAACTCACGACTCTAACCTGCCCTCGAGACAGTCCCAAGCTTCACCCGCCAATCTCTATCGCGGACACACACCGAGTGATTCGATTCACTCACAGAGGGCTGCGGTAGGCAGCAACGCTCAATCGTATTCCACGCAGAGTGCCAATCAGCGCGCTTTCAACCTCAACAAGCAGATTGATGGGGAATTATCCATTCAGTTCAGTCGTCGAGTAGCTTTGGACAACACAGACGGCTCTGGTCCTGCCTCTTTTATCAACTCAGCGCCGCAACCTTTCCAGCTTAACCCGGGATCGCAGCCCTGGATGTCTGACGCTACGGGCTCACGGCATGTCGGCCCCTCGCAGTTGGCCACGGAAGGTTTACCTGCGCAGTACAACGTTATGAAGCGGTCTTCAATCGACAGACTCTCTCCGGCGACGGATTACTGCCTGCAGAATACAAACAGCCCACGCACATATGCGGCCTTACCTGATGCGTGGCCCGCCCGGCCTTCATCCAGAGATCCTAGAATCGACGATTTGGAGCGACGAAGCAATGCTGCCCACTTCCCAGCAGCTTACGATCCATCTTTCTACCCCAGCCAATATGCCTACCCTAATTTGCCTCCTCAGTATGCCCAAGCTCAAAACTTCCTCAGCATCTATGCCCAGGCGGCCCCCCCAAGTTTTCGCCACAACATGCTCCCTGCTGCTACGGCCTACAATATGCCACCTGTTCATTCGCCGTACGCTCACGCTTTAGCCGCCACTCATTCGCCTGCCATACATGCATTGCGGGACCAGGATCCTAGCAAGGGTGTGCGCAGCGCTCTTTTGGACGAGTTCCGTGTCAGCAATAAGTCGGCCAAGCGATACGAACTCAACGACATCTTCGGTCATATTGTCGAATTCAGTGGTGACCAGCACGGATCGAGATTCATCCAACAGAAACTGGAGTCAGCCAAGAGCGAAGAGAAAGATCAGGCTTTTCGCGAAATGGAACCCAACGCTATCCAGTTGATGAAGGATGTCTTTGGCAACTATGTGGTGCAGAAATTCTTCGAGTACGGCGATCAGGTTCAGAAGAAGGTGTTGGCCGAGAGGATGAAGGGCAAGGTTGTCGATTTGTCTGTTCAAGTCTATGCATGTCGCGTGATGCAAAAGGTAAAGTCTCTTGCTCAAGTACTCTCCCGTTTTGAATTGTAAAATTGCATGCGCGCATACAAGGGACAGTTGACGCTAACCTTTTTTTTTCCTTGTTTTCTTTTTTAATTAGGCTCTCGAGCATATTTTGGTTGAACAGCAGGCCGAGTTGACCAAGGAACTTGAGCCTGAGATCCTACGCGTCATTCGAGACCAGAACGGCAACCATGTCGTCCAGAAGATTATCGAACTTGTACCCAGACAGTACATCGATTTCATCATGGACGCTTTGCGCGGGCAAGTGACTGGACTCGCTTCCCATACATATGGATGCCGAGTCATTCAGCGCATGCTTGAACATGGAACCGAAGCGGATAAGATGGAAATCATGACTGAGCTGCATGCATCAGCTCAGATATTAATCACGGACCAGTATGGCAATTACGTGGCACAGCATGTAATCCAGAACGGCAAGCCGGCCGATCGAGCCAAACTGATTGACTTGGTCATGGCTCAGCTGCTCACCCTGTCCAAGCACAAATTCGCCTCCAACGTGGTCGAAAAGTGTATCGAATACGGGTCCGCTGAGCAACGAACCATGATTCGCGAACAACTCACGGCTGTGGGTAGTGACGGCACCAGCCCTATTCAGCAAATGATGCGCGACCAGTACGGCAACTATGTCATCCGTAAGTGGCCTTGGACCAATCAATGGCATGACTTTGTGAACCTGCGGACACCCTGTGTACTAATATTTGTTGTTATTCATAGAGAAACTTTTGGCTCAGCTTCAAGGCAGCGAGAGAGAACTTCTTGTGGAAGACATCAGGCCCCAATTCTGTGCCATCAGAAAGAATGGAACGTCTCGGCAGCTCACAGCCCTCGAGAAGCTTCTCGGACTTCCCATGGATAGCCCGCTTACCAAGAACGAGGGCTCCATCAATCAGGTCGATACCAATCCGACTTCCGACCTCCCGGCTCTTACCGATGGCACAAGCAGTCCTCTGAGTAACAGCCCACGCAGTGCTCATGTCAGCACTGTTGGTTTTCCCACCGAGGACAGCAGCAGCGACAAGCTACATGGTGATGTCAAGCCGCAGTTGCGTGAAGAAATGGAGACATAGAACGTCTCTTGCTTCACTACCGTCAGCAGCCGAATGAAGTGACGATAACGCAGTGCAGACGCCTCTTCTTCATATCTTTTTTTTTTTTTTTGCTCAGTTCATTGAAGAATGGTTCTCCTTCATGTTCGCAAAAGCTTCGCTTCTCTGTGTATTAATTGACGACGAAAAAAAACTTACGCCAATTTTTTTTTAACAAAATCCCGGGCTTCTTGACGTCGGCGCAGCCATATACGATAATGTCGCGGCGTCATGCATAGATAATGATCGTCTCCTTCACATACCGTTCTCTACAAAACATAAAGACGAAGAAGAAGAAGAAACGGCATCGTCGATACATCCTTTCTAATGTCGAGGCACGACCGGAATAGAGAGATGGCTCCTTGATGGAGACTCGTTCTGGTTGTCTTCAATACAAATTTTACTGTTTTATCTTCGTTGATGATCTATCTTCTCAACAACAAGTTACAAGGCCGGCAATGTGTCATTGTCATGTCTCACCAACTGCCTCTTTTTTTTTTTTTTTTTTTTTTCCCTCCCGCGGAATAATACTCAATCCTAGGACATCCTAGGACTACTTGTTCTATTTTCATCTTGTTCGGCTTGGGCCTTGTCCATTTGTGGATTTTGTGTGCGGCTCGGTTGGGTTGGAACGAGCTGGGCAGATTTGAAGACGGGGAGTTTATTCGGGGATTTGTTGTGCTTTTTTGTGTTTTTCCATTTCATATATTTTTAGAAGTTGAAACTGTTTCTGTGCTTTCTTCTTTGGGTTGTTGGGATTCGAATACTGGGCTCGTTCGCCATTAGATGGAAACAATCAACCATGTTATTTACTGCTCACTCGTGGGTCTATTATGCACGTGTATGTTGGTCCGATTGAACGTGAAGGTAGATGGGGACTCTGTTTTGCGCGTCGGCGTCTTGTCTTGTCTGGCAGCCTGACGAGGCGGTGGATGAGATGGAATGCCAGAGCCGGTCAATGAACGAATGGGAATGTGTCTTTTCGCGATTGATTTTGCGGCCTTTGTACTGGGACTGCGTCAACGTGTCAATTGTGAGATTGAATTGGGATTCACGTCAGACATGCTGCCGCCCCTCTCTGTTTCTTTGGTCTTGTCTGGCTCCCTCTGCCTGGCACCCCCCCCCACCTGAAGTGGGCCCCACCCCCGTCTCTGATGAATGTGATAAAACTCGCAGCGCCCCTGGCCGCCGCCGCCGCCGCCGCCGCTGCTGGCGGTGCCCGACCCGACATTGGCTCCGACCGGACGCTGCGTGCCCACATATTCGCATGTTCCTGGCATTGCGTGGCATGGCACAAGCTGTCTGGTGTGGTGTGGTCTGGTCTGGTTGATTCGCATGACCGCCACTGGAGAAGCACCAGACACCACACCTACTTTGATTTCTCTTTCCCTCTCCATTCTCGTCACGGCATTGTAGCAGAAGAAGAAGAATCGGCGGAACCCTTTTCTCTTGGCGAGCAGGCGCTGACTTTGCTATTTGCTGGCGGGAATTCATTCCTTTTTTTGCCCGGTTTCTGCGGGTTCTTTTTTCGCTGAGGTAGCTGGATCGGCCAGACCAGCCAAACCAGACAAACCAGCCAAACCGCCCGAACCAGCCAAACCGCCCGAACCATGTCTACCGGTAGACTGACATTCCTTTACCCTCATCTCCTGCGAACGACTCGATCATCCGTCACCCACAACACCCTCGCCACCAGATGGGTAGCCACGACGCGCTCCAACAGCTCGTTTGCGCCCAGGCACGGCAAAGCGGTGGAGCCGACGTGGGATACAAAGGAGGAGGAGGCGGCAGCGGCAGCAGCTGTGTCGCGAGGCCAGCCGCCCGAGAAGAGAACCTTGTTGGATGGGAATGAGGTGAAAGGGGGACCGGTGTCGGGCATGGTGGAGGCGGATGGGCTGGTGGTGAAGCAGCGGACGAAGAAGATGGGAAAGACGAAGAAGTCGACGCAAACACCGCAGACGGGACACACGGGCGAGACGCTGGCCGACGTCGTGGCAAGCTCCGTCGCTCCCTTGGAAAAGACGGGCAGTGATGAGCCGCAACAAACGACCAAAACCCCGGCCGGCATCGCCAGCGCCTCCGACAAGACCCCTGAGCCGCCGCAGCAGAAGAAACTCTCGTCTGCCGCTCCTGCTCCCCACGTGGGAGAATCCTCGCCATCGCCGTCACCATCCCTCGATGCAGCACCCCTCCTGCGCATGCCATTGCCCGACAAGACGCAGCATCCGCACATGACGCCGCCTCCCTACGTGCACCACTTTGACAGCTACTCGATGGTGAGGCTGCTGGAGGAAGGGGGCTACACGCGCGACCAGGCCGTTTCGTCCATGAAGGCGATTCGGACTATTCTGGCGGGGAATTTACAGGTTGCGCAGAAGAGTCTTGTTAGTAAGGGGGATGTTGAGAATGTAAGTTCTTTTTCCGCTGTCCTTTCAACATGATGAGAAGAGAAGGAGGGAAGTAGCGAAGAATGAAAATGAAAAACAAAGAGGAAGAGGAAAGACGACATGTACAACCGCTCTCGAGTTTCAAGGTCTATTTTTTCCTAACAACTCAAGCATCGCCGCTTTTCCCCTCTAGGAAACCTATCTCTTCCACGCAGCGTGCTCGGAACTCCGGACCGAGATCAAGAACAATCGTCGACTACAGGACGAGCAGATGCGGCAGCAGCGAACCCATCTCCAGCACGAGGTGGACATTCTGACGCAGACGCTCAACCAGGAGCTCTTGACGCTGAATGATGGCGTCAAGGGTCTTTTTAATGATAGGAATATGACGGTTCGGGAGGAGCAGAAGGCTGTGGAGAGTGCGGTGAGTATTTTTAAAATGAAGATGAAGGAGAAAAAAAAAGGAAGAAAAAAAGAATAGAAAAGAAACTGAAATAAGAAATTAAATAAAGATTATATAAAAAAGAAATAAAAAATTATTTAAAGAAAGAGAGGGAAAAAAGGAAAAAGAGCAAAGACCACAGAACAAAACCAAAACAAAGCTGCTAACACATGTCCCAAAACCCCCCACAGATCCAACAAATCAACTACAGAATGAGCATCATTCTCAGCAGCGACAGCAAATCCGAAATCGAAGGCGTGCGGTGGATTCTCATCCGCCGCTCCGTCGTCGGCCTTTTGTTCCTGGCCGTCCTGACACTCGGCATGATCCGCTACACGACGTACCTGGCGCAGCAGAAGAAGAAGGACGCCGAGCGGCGGAGAAAGGAGCGCGAGAGGCTGCGGAGAGATGGCGGTAGGACGGACAATAGCTCGTCGGCGGATGCGGCGGTGATTCTGTCGGCTAGTTGAGTGGGCGGGGGTGTGTATTCTGGTCGTGTGATGGAAGATGGCGAGGGGTGATTATTGTTTTGACAATGATTTGGACAAAGATGGAAATAGAAAGGACGTGTACAGGAGGTTCATTTGTTTTTGCTGGTGGGGTTTTGGACGTGAAAACCTGGGGGGCAGGTTCTGTCTAGATGACAATCAACTATTTTCTATGTGCATTTGTATTTGTATCAAGATTCCAAACAAGTCATCATTTCCGTATGCGATTCTGAGGGAGGTCAGAAAGGGTGTAAGCAGGAGCAGTGGCCGGTTCTCTGTGTGATGGACCAAACGATGCGCCGCTGTGTGGGAGATGCGCCGCTCTCTTCCCTCGTTACGTTTGTAGGACATGCCGAGTTTTAGATGGTCGTGGGGATATTATCGAGGTGGCTTTCGGCGTTGCTCTCTCACATATGGTCTTTCTTGGAAATGGCAACAGCCGAGGGGGTCTCGAAGATGGAGCCGGCTTCGGAAGCAGGTGTGGTGATGTTAGCTTTTTTTTTTTTTTTTTTTTTCCTTTAAATCTTGAATTTTGAATTTGACCTTATATACATACATACATACGGTATACCTTGTAGATGATCGCCCGGGTGACACGAGTTCTCTACCCCGAAGCCACTTCTGCTCGACGCCCGCACCGGCATTCGCGTGCTCACGTGGCCGCGCGCGTCGCATCCCCGAAAACCCTCAGCGCGTCAGACGAACGCCGCGCCACGGCTTTCCGAGGTTCTCTTCCGCCATCATACCGCTCCGGGGGGTAGACTAGAAGATGCGCTCCCCCTCGTGTGAGCAAGATGAACAACCACAAGAACCACAACCACAAGATGAACAACCACAAGATGAACAACCACAAGATGAACAACCACCCGAGCAACCACCCGAACAACCACAACATCAACCACAACCCCCCCTCGGCCCCCGCGCCCACCGCCTCCACCAAATCCACGCCGCCTCCCTCACGCGCACCCTCGACAAGCTCTCCTACGAGAACCTCGCGCCCTGCTTCCCGACCATTGCGCGCCGCGCCGAGCCCGTCCTCCGACAAGTCCAATCGCAGATGGTGCAGAAGCTGCGCGAGAAGACCGAGGCAGAGTTCGCCGCCATCCTGGTCGCCAGAGGCGTCGTGGCCAAGCTGAATGAGTTGGAGGGCGTAGTTGCCGCGGCGGCCGAGGCCGCGAGGCAGGCCGAGGAGACGGACTCGGCGCAGGCACGAGCGCAGGAGGAGAGGGCGGCGAGGGGGAAAGGAAAGGAGAGGGTGAAGGGGGATGGTGAGAATCGAGAGTGGATAGCGTATGTTTTTTCTCTCTTCTTCTATCTCTTTTTTTTTTCCCTGATTATATTCCCTTTTTATACAAAAAAAAAATTAAAAAAAAAAGGGAAAAAGAAAAAAAGGAAAAAAGAAAAGGAAAAAGAAAAAAAGAAAAGATAATGATATTCACGGATTAAAATAAAAGTGATTCAATTCCGCTAACCCCATCCACAGACCTCATCTCCTCCCCCCCCAAGAGATCCTCGCCGCCCACCTCTCGCCTCACCTCGCGTCGCACCAATCCCTACTCAACGCGCGCCTGCAGACGACGCAGGCCCAGAACGCCCTCCTGGCAGACCACGTGCGCCAGCAGCGCCAGCAGATGGAGCAGCTGCTCGACCTGTTGGACCGGGCGGTCGAGGATGTTCGCGGCGCCAACGCCGTGTTGGGGGGCGTGGCGGATGAGTTGGCGGCGGAGGCGAGGGCTGTTGATTGTGATTTGAGGGGGGTGGGTGATGAATGATGGGTGAATGAACAATGAACGGGAGGACGTGGGCGTGATGGGGATGAAGGGGGATACAAATTTGGCTGGCCCTCTACTATGATGACTGAGGTGCGGAGTTCTTTACTATTTCTTTGTATCGCAGTTTGTGCTGCTTCTGGCGTTGACATTTCACGATATCCCCGCTCAAAGTACATCCTTTTTTTTTGTCTAATATGAAATTTCGTCGCACAAATAATCATGTCGTCACTATATACAAGTCAAGGCTGATGATGATCCGCATCGCCGTCTGATGTCTCTCACATATCCAAATGGAAATCGTGTGTACGAAAACAAAAACTCCGCCCTATGAGGTCGTGTTCCATGACCAATTCGTGTGATATCCGCGCCGTGCCCAACCCATTCTAAGAGAAAAACCATGATACCCCTCATCTTCTCATCTTTCGTCACGACGATTCAAATGCGAGTAAGTGATATGGCTTTGCACAAGCTCGCCACGAAATCTACCGTGCAATGCTGACGCCTTCTTGGTATTCCAAAACAAGCTCAGGGGCCTATGATGGAGGCAAAGAAAACAAAAACCAAAAAAAAAGTGAGAGGGGAAAACACACAATTCACAGCAACGCTCTGTCGGTGCAAACTCCTCAAATCCTGACATTCTCGGTATGGATAACTTGCCAAGGACCAAAAAAGTCGCTTTCGCCGTATGTTGGTGGCAGGACTCGGACCATCTTGCCGGTTCCCCAATCAACGAACCATTGCTTTCCTTTGCTGATGATATAGTTTGATTTTCTCGGACTTCTAAACAGTAAGTTGCTATAGCATAGCTTGGCATACAAGAGATCGTGAGCACTTGACCACTTGTGCTCTGGAAACCATTTTCCTGTATGCGGATCTACTGAAGGGTTGGAGTAGGATGATGTACTCATTCGTCGGATGGGCTGTACTCTTGGCGGAGGTCTAGCTGCGTTTTCTTGCAATGGTCGCTGAGTCTGTGGCAGCGGTATTCTTGTTGGCTGTGAGCCATCCACACGGGCGGCTCCTGTGGTGTGTCCGCCTTCATCCACTATATTTGGGACAGATGTTTCTTCATTTCGATGTTGTTCGCTGGCAGAAGCATAACCAGGCAGGGCAGGAGATTGGCCTTGAAACCATCGAATGCGTTGAATTCGGGGGATAGACATGTCACGGGGAAAGTCCCGGTCGTCTATAGGTGCTGCGACATCGATGGCGGAGAAAAGGCATTCAAGCCATTTGATAAAAGTGGCCAGTTCGATGCAAGACAACAGAAACTGGTCAGTTTCGGCCCTGATGCGAATAACATATCGTCGTCTTTGCAGACAAACACGTTAGCTGACTCTGCGGGATGAGGGAAAGAAACTCACTTGGAATAATCTGCTGCGATGCCAGCATCGGCGTACAAAAGGCTGTAGCTCTTTTCTAATTTCGATTTCCTGATCCAGGGAGGGTTATCAGGACAAATGGTTGGGCCATCTCTGCTTCGACCCCAGCCCCAATCCTTCTTCGCGGAATACACGTTCAGCGCCGTACCGTTCAGCGAAACAAAGACGGTATGCCATTGTCGGTCTGCGGCCCGTCTAGTTGTATTCTCGATTTCGTGCTTTTTGGAGAAGACGCCTTCGAGTTGTACAGTAATTTTATAGCTGGGAAGTGACTCTAGTATAGATGACACTTGAGCATCCTCAAACTGGTCGAACCTAAAAATTTGCTCTCCAGGCGGCCGGCCATGATTCCGACATTGTTCTTGACCCTTAAGGCGACCTTGACCCTCGATGCCTTCACCCGAATCGTTAGAACCTGGCTCGTTTGCTGGCGGCTGCGAGAGGCGGCATTGTGGAGAGACCATTACGTGGTTGTAGTACAAGTCTTCCTCCATGGAATAGCGCCGCCGAAGAGGCGTCATAAACGGCACAGTCTGTTGTTCATGGTCGCCGACTGAAGCCTTGCAACGGTCCCCCATGGTTGGTGAAGGACATGTGTAGATCGGACTTGGTCAGGGGAAGAAGAAGGTACGGCTGACAATGCCGATTGTAATATTTTTGTGTTTGTTTTTAATGTTTTTAATTTGTTTTTGATGTTTTGTTTTTATTTTTCATCCTATGAAAAGGGGGGGGGGGTTCATAAAAAAAACAGGCGATGATGCAGCTTGGCGTCCGGCGCGTACGACGATCTGGTAGCGCCTCTTGTCACAGTCTACAGCAGTCCCCGTCGAGGAGCCAGGACGAAGGCTCAGTCAAGGCATCCCGCTGAAAGAAGTCATGATGATTCGGTGGGCGAGGGGTGAAGATGCGAGAAGTAGGACGATTAGTTGTTCAAGGAACCTGTCAACTCGAGTTGCAAGAGAAATAAATTACTTTGTAGGGAGTGTCGGGAAGCAAGCAGCGTTTTGGGGGGGGGGGGGGGGGGGGGGGTTGAACCAGTGCTGAGGGATGTGGTTGCAGTACGGTATGGCATGGCGGCCCTTTTGCTAGTGACAGCGTTGATGTGATGGCCTGGCCAGTGGTGGCAAAATACTTCTGGGTCTACCACGGTTTGTCTGGGGTCGGAGTCTGGAGTCGGAGTCTGGAGTCGGAGTCTGGAGTCGGAGTCTGAAGTCGGAGTCTGGGGCGAGCACTATTAGGGGACGGAAACCTGACCTGGAGACGAATGTCACCCAACTGTTAGAGTTTCCAAGGTTTGGAAGCCAATAAAGCGGGGATGGACAGAGGGCAGTGAAGGACGTGGTGATGCCATGCATGATGCATACACGGGTACTTATGCACATACATTGTCTTGTTCAGGCTGCGCGCTTGGGCGATTGCTGCCGACTCTCGTGGGCATCCATTAGTTGGCGGGACAGTCGCTTGCCCTGGATGGAAGATGAGGAAGCCGGCACCGCAACTGTGGACGGAGAAAACGAACAGCATGGAAGCCCGGGCCGCCTTGGCAGAAAGAAGGCGGCGCCCAAGGAGAATCTCGAGGGGTTTGCCCCTGCCAAGTCGTCAACATGGAATGACGCATCATTCGTGTCACTTTGGGGCCTGGCACTGCTCCGAATAATAAAAAAAAAACAGACCGACCTGCCTGCCACCTTTCTGGACGGCTGACTGGCTGTGGCTGGCTGGGATCGACAGGCGCAGCGCTCTTTGTAGAAAAGCGCCGTCCTTTGTTGATGCAGAGTGGAAGGAGCGCTCCAGCAAGCAAGCAACGCAAAATGGCTGGCAGTGTCGACGGCAAAAGGACGAGCGACTGGCAGTACTCGACCGCGAGAACAGAGCAATGGACATCAAGCCGATGAAGCCCACTCTCTTTGGAGAAAGAAGGACCAAATGCTAAAATGTCCAATGTCCATTTCCAATGCCAAACGCCCCATGATACGCATGCACTGCGCACTTTGGTCCCACGCCCCTCTGGCCCTTGCCGCCCGAGGAACTTTTGATCTGGCCAACCTGCTCTCATCAGTCAGAGTTCACACACCATGGATGGAGCAAGCCAAGGTAGCCTTGGCGAAAGTGTCGTATTTCCGTTGTGCTTCGCGCGCGCATAAGCCGCAGATTTTTCTTGTTTTTTTTTATTCTTTGGCAAGCAGCCATAGACCATAGACAAATAACGTCTGTTCTGTTGAGGCCCCATCTCCGTCCACTCAAGGTGCTCGCGGCAACGTAGGCCCCCCGGGGGACTTTTTATTTAGTATCCCGGATCCAGCCTCACCTCACGCTGTACAACTCCACGTCGTGCAAAGACGTCAGACAGTCTCGCCCATTCCCATCTCCAAGATTCAAGAATCCACATGCCCAGGCACCAACCGACTTTAGTCCTTTTTCTAGGCTTTTTTTATTTATTTTTTTTATTTTTTTATTTTTTTCCTTTATTTTCTAGGTGGGGTGTCACTAGCCGAGTATGGGGTTCATTTCATGGACATGCATGTGCAGTCATGTACAGTAATGCAGACGCCATGAGACGTGTTTTGCTTTTTTAATTATCTGATGATTGTTGGAAGGGATTCAGAGGGAGGAGAATGAGATGACAAAACGAGAGGGAAAGGAAAGAGATAAAAAGGAAGGAAGATGGAGAATGTAAGAAAGAAGAAAGAGAAAGAAGCAGAAAAACAAATAAGAAAGAGAAAGAAAGAAAAAAGGAGAAAAAAATCTCATCACGTCTATTTTGGACCTATTCCCCAGCGATATTATATGCATCAACCCCATTCATTGCCAAGTCTGCCAACGCACATACTTGCCTGCGTTACATCTGTACCAAAATTACAGAGAGGTATAGTGCTCCAGGAATATGGAAGCATGTATAGCAAATGTGGAGACGGTCGGCCTCCGGCGAGCCACAATCTTCGAGAACAAACACATGCTTGTCGTCATAATGTTCAAAGACTCCCTTGTATACTAATTGTACAGAGGTACAGCGATTAACTGCCCCCGGACGCTATGCTATATCGGAAATCCTTCCCACGCTTCCAAAGAAAGAAAAAAAGGGCACAAGAAACTTTTGTCCAGTTCATCATCGTTCGTTCTGCTTCGCTTCCATTTCCGGCATCATGACCATCAGAACATCAAAACAAAAGAAACGTATCCCGTGTCCCCCCCTTTTTTACGTTCCTTTTGACCCTCCCCCCCTAACTCTGCAACCAACATACACGGTAGCCAATATCTCCTATCTGACTAGTTCCATCCACTCCCTGCTCATAGGCTACCTCAAACACTATACACTATTCTTTTTATCCTTTCCGTTCAAAGGCCTGATTCCTGAATTCCGTTCCGTTCCCCCTTCTTCCGACTCTCTCTTCATTTCTTTTCGGTGCATGACTGACTCTTCGTGTCAGTTTGTCAAGACTATCGTCCTCCACCTACAGCTGTACAAAATGTCGTAAGCTTTCGATTTTTTTATGATTTTTTGTGTGTTTTTTTTAATTCGCCGTCAGCTTTCTTTGTGTTCATCATTTTCCCATCAATATCGTGCTTGCCACATGGTGCATATTAGGGCGCGAGAACAGTCAATGAAAAGGATAGGGAGGATGTGGAAACAATAGAACCAGACAAAAGAAGAAGAGAATAGAAAATCATGATGCAAGGTCCAACCATTTTACGCCAGTGCTGATTCCAACCCGAAACACGGCGCCAGATTTGACAGACAAAGGAAATGGAAAAGAAAAAGAACAAGAGAAAATAAAACAAAAATAGAAGAACGGCAATTCTTTCTTGTCCATGGATTGTTGTTCTCCACCAACGCTGTCAAGCAAAAATCACTGGGCAGAGTATGAAACAAAAATCCTTGGATAGCCTTCAGAGTCTCCACGCTCGGATGAATCAAAAATCAGCCTGTCGCCGCTCTACATCTCCTGACTAAGAACTCTCTTCATGCCAGTGAGACGTGTCCCAACAGCGTTTCGCAGTCGAGTGGCTCAGTCTGGAGTGACGCATTTGAGTACCAACAGCAGTGCCAGAAATTGTCTAAGCAGCATTCGCCTGAGCACCGCCGCGGCCACGAGCAGCGCCTCCGCGGCCACGGTTCTGGCCTGAAAAGTTGCCACGTGGGTTACCCTGGGAATTGCGATTGCCGTCAGAGCCTCCACGACCACGTCCACCCGAGGCGTTGCCTCGGTGAGTGTTGTAGCTGTTGCCTCCAAAAGTAGGCTTGGGTCGTCGAGGCTCCACAATGATGTCAACGCCATTAACAGAATGGGGATTGGCGGCAGTAGCAGCTTGGTAGCCCTCAGAAGTCTTGAACTCAACAAAGGCGCAGTTCTATGCATTGTAAGTTAGCCACATCCAAATCTTAATTCGCGCCCAGTAAATCGAGAAGATCAATCGTACCTTTTGACGGTTGATATCGAAGTAGTTCAACTCGCCGCACGCGGCCAGAGCGCTGCGCAGATCAGCGTCCTGGACCTTGTCACTGACAAACTTCACATATCCCAGGAAAGCTTCCTTATCCGTGCCGTTAGCGGAGGTAGAGTGGGGTCGGTTCTGGCGCTTGGAGTCGGCGCCAGCGGTCTGCCATTCAGATGACTCCTTGGCAGCTGCACCAGTGGCAGGCACAGTAGGCGCTGCGGTCTGGGCGACGGAAGCTGCTGGGGCTGGAGCAGCAGGCGCAGGAGTTCGGTTCTGGCTTTGCACTGGAGGAGTAACAGTCTTGGGAAGGGGAACCACGGGTCGAGGTCCAGCGGCGGCAGCTGCACGGCTAGCCCAAGTCATGGGCTTGGGAGGTATGATGGGCTCCGCGGGGGCGGCCGCTGGAGCGGCCGACGGGGCGGCAGCGACGGTAGGCGCAGGGGCGGCAGCAACAGCATCCTCCTTCGGCTGAGCGACAGGAGTTGAGCTGGGAATGGGCTCCTCAGGCTTCTCGGGTTCGGGAGCAGTCTCCTTGGCAGGTTCCTCAGCGGCGGAAGCAACCTCAACAGCAGGTTCAGTCTTGGCCTCAGCAATTTTGGGAATTTCCGCGGTATCATCTCCATTCAGGAGGGGAGTTTCGTCTTGAGCTACAGCAGTCTCGTTAAGCTTCTCGTCCACAGCATCCGCGTCGAGCTTGGATTCCTCGACGCCATTTACCTTGCCAGAGTCAAGTTCTGCGGCGGTAGGGGCAGGTTCCTGCAAGTCAGCTGGTGTATCGGCGGGCGCGGAAGACTCGTCTTCCTCTTCCTCGATGATGTATCGTAGAATATCGTTGAGCACAAAGTATCCGGAGGGTTGCTGTGCAAGAACGAAGGTCTGAACAAATTTCTTGGGCTCAGCACCTTTATTGGAGGTTTCACCAATAACTTGTATTACAATGTTGTCAAAGGATGCCTGGGTGTCGACATTGGAGACGCGAACTTTGCAGTCTTGGAACTCGAGAGCCTTGATGCGTTCTTGAATTTGCTATTACACGGCACCATCTATTAGCTTGACTAATGACAGCGAAATCGAGAAACGCATGAATTTTCATTCCAAATTTTTTTGGAGACGGAAGAGGGCGAGAACGGTAGCGTTGGGGAAGGGCTTACCTGACGTCCAACAGATACATTCGCCACCTCGGCCTCTCGGCCGTAGACAAACTGGGAGCGCTTGCTATAGAAGAGCTGTAAATGGGTATAAATCAGCAGAGTTTCAACGACTTGATAGTTCGTGGGAAAAGGGCAGCTTACGTGAAGCTTCTCCGGCGATTTGCTCAAGGTTGTGTAGTATTGTTCAACAAAGAACCAGCCAACCTGATCCTTGGAGAGATTGCTGTTGGCGGAGCTAGAATCGGCGCCTCCGTAAGTAGCCTGTTCGCCGTTCTTGTACTGCTCCTGCTGGACGAAGTTCCCGTTCGTGGCCATGTCTGCTGTGTTCTTGTCGAGATGTGGGCGGGATGTGGACGGGATGTGGGAGGAGAGGTTGGACTGCAGAGCAGTAAAGTCGATCGCGGCAGCGCTTAATCGAAGAGGTTGTCGACGAGTGCGAAGTCTAGCTGAGCTTGATGGTGTCTATGTTTGAGACTATGATTTGCGAAGAAGGGATCTTGTCGGAAATTTTGACACTTTATGACAAAAGTGGCCAATGGGCAGAGTGAAGATGGATATGGAACGAGCTGGAGAAAGTGGATAACAGATAAATCCGCAAGAGACTAAATAGAAGAGATGATTGAATTTTTGCGAGAGAAGAAGAGCGAGTTCGAGGCGAACGCTGCAGCGGATGGAAGGAGGGAGAGGATGGGAAGTGATGGAAATGGTGGGTGAAGTGGTTGAAAAACTACGTTGAGTCTTAATTGAAGGTGAGGAGGAGGAGTCAACAGAGAAAAAAAAAACACACACACACTCAGAGGTCGGCGGTCATCGTCAAGTGCCAGTTGGTCTGTGCGCCCTTTCTTTACCTTTCGCTGTGTTTGCAAGTGGCCGGAAGAGAAATATGGGGCCAGACAGTAGACAGCAAAGCCCTTTGTCGAAACAGCAAACTGGCAAGACGAGCACAGTATGTCTGACTAAGGGCTCTTGTCATTGTTCTAGTGTGTATTTGTTTTTTGCTTTTTTTATGTAACAGTCATTTCCTGGGTGTCTCATTATTGGCGCCTCGTCTGTAGGCTGTCATGCCCTTTTCATGCAGTTGAAAAGCAATTATTGTCATTTTGTGGCCGACAGCGATGCCAGCACCATGCAGGAGTTCGCTCGTGGAAAGCACGCGAGGCAGAGGGGTCAGATAACATGAGGGTAGGTCGACTAGTTGACCTGAGGGTTGCTCCACTATTGGTGGCTGACCTGATGGTTGCTCCACTAAAGGAATTATTCTAAGCTAATCAAATTGCGTGCATTGCGCGGGCGTGTGGCAAGTGCGTGGCGAGTGCATGCACTCGCCACGCACTTGCCACACGCTTGCCACATAATACTTCTTAGAGCTACCTAAATAATTAGATATAAAATCTAAATAAATAGCTATAAATCTAGAAAAAAGAGAGGTTAGGGTTAGTTTTTTAGGGTTAGGCGTTAGGCTAGTGCTAGGGTTAGGGCTAGGATTAGGGTTCTGTGATTGTATTCTAAGTATTGAGCAACCCTCAGGTCAACTAGTCGACCTACCCTCATGTTATCTGTAGCCTCCGCGAGGCAAACCCTCTTCTTGCATGTTTACGGTCCTACGCCACACTCAGCATTGGATTCCTCCATTCTTTGACCATTCCCTCCTGCAAAAGCAGGAACATCAACATGACTCTAAGCGAGGAACAGATCAAAATCATCGAAACGTATCCTCTCAAAGATCTGCTGGATCGTTTTCCAGCCAGACTACGCGATTTACAGCCATCCGACGAATCATGGCGCTCCGGCATCGCAAGTCTCCTGTTAGCCATACTTGACTCTGCGGCAGCGCTCAACCTTCCCGCTCCGAATGGCGATGGTAATGTGGCAGGCAAGCTCTTTGCCTTGCAACAAAAAGTGCGGACAGGGGCACTTCAACTCGTACACTTCCGACCGCTTGTCGACGCTATCACTACCAACTCTCCCGACCTCGACATCTGGGCAGCCGTCTTTACTCTTACCGCTAGCATCCACCCTTCGACACCCCCTTCGTTCAGCATTGCTCCAACATTTGGAGGAACACCTATCAGATCCAGTTCGAGTCGTCTTGCCGACAGCGAAACGCGCGACGTCGTCGAAGGAGAGCTGTTCGAGGAGATAAAGAATTGCACTTTCCGCAATGTGGGGGGCTACTGGGACAAGTTCTTTGACTCCAAGTGCTGGCGCCAAGAACAGAAGACGATGCTCGAGGGGATGTTGACAACGCATGACGGGAAGAGGTGGACAGATTTCCCATCCATAACAGACGAGAAGCCGGTCTGGGGCTGGCTTCGTTCTCTGGAAGAGCGCTTCTTAATCGACGCGCCGTACAAGTTCCACACCACCAGGACCGCCAACCAGTTGAAGGAACGAAAAGGACAGATGGACTTTTTCTTGCAGCGGCCAGCTGCAGAAACGAGCGACAACTTTTGGTATAAAGACGTGCTTGTTGTTGGGGAGCAGAAGAAGTCCTACGATACAAGCAGATTCAAGGCCGATTTTCTCCAGCTCACGCGCTACGTGCGGAGCGTCTTCGCCGACCAGCCGACACGCCGATTTGCTCACGCCTTTTCCCTATGTGCTTCGAAGATGGAGCTCTGGACCTTCGATCGGTCGGGGGCCTACAGCTCGGGTACATTCGACATCCACGACGAGCCGGACAAGCTTGCGCGCGCCCTTGTTGGTTATGCTACAATGGATGACGACACGATGGGTCTGGATATGTTCGTCGAGCGGCAGGATGGACATCGTTATGTCACCTTGGATGATGCAAGCGGCAAAGAAACAAGGGTCCGGCTAGAAAAGCCAATGGTTCGGCAGAAAGCCATCGTGTGTCGCGGGACAACATGCTACGAGACCCAGGGCAGTCATGTTGCCAAATTTTCGTGGGCATCGGATAAGCGGAAACTTGAGGTGGAACAACTAAAGTTAGCGGAGGCGATGGGTGTCGAGGGCGTAGCCAGGGTCGTGGCACATCGTCGAATCACTACCATTGCACAGATGCGAGAGGGGCTGCAGTTCTCGGCGGCCCACCGTTTCCGGGGCAAGGACGTTCAGTTCGACGATCCGCCAACAACCACGAGCACGTCAAGCAAGCGCAAATCTTCATCCGATCATACTTCTGACGATGCATCTGCATCGAAGAGGCGGCGGTCTGCCGGTCAGAAGTCCAAGTTGGCTACTGTGTTGAACGATCAACTATCGATCAACAACACTAAGCCGAGTCTGTACACACCCGGTGAGGACCTGTGGGAGAATAGGATCTATTCGTGTCTTGTCGTCTCACCAGCCGGCCGCGTCATCAGCGAGTTTAGAACCATCAAGGAATTGCTGGAATCCGAGCGGGATGCGATTAAAGCGCATCGGTCTCTCTATGTCAAGGGCAACATCTTGCACCGCGACATCTCTTCAAACAACATCATCATCACGAACCCCGAAACGGCCAATGGCTTTAAGGGCATGCTCATCGACCTTGACTTGGCCAAAATACGAGACAGTGGACCGAGTGGGGCACGGCATCGGACCGGCACGATGCAGTTTATGGCGGTGGAAGTTTTGCGCAAGATCGATCATACATATCGTCACGATCTCGAGTCATTCTTTTACGTCTTGCTCTGGATGTGCGCACGCCAAGCATGGAGCAATGGATTTGGTGGCGAACAGAAGCCCCCTAAAGAGAGCCTCCTTCGGCAATGGGAGATTGGGAGTTTCAAAGACATTGCCCGAACCAAGGAAGGCGATATGACTGTTAACAGTCTGGAAAGGATTATGGGTGAGTTTCCAAAGGCCATGGACGTCGTGAAGCCGCTCTGCCTGAAGATCAGGAAGATTCTTTTTCCTTTGGACAAGGACGATAGGATGAGCATTGGAACGCCTGATGGAGACCCAGGCCAACTTTACAGTCCCATAATAGCCGCCTTAGACGAGGCTATCAGCCAGCTCTAAGTAATGTCAAAGAATTATGTTACCACATGCGATGTGCAACCTTCTAGGAAGGAAATCATGATGGTTTAGGTGTATGGAGTATTGGGGGAACACAAGGGAGACAGAGAGTTATAATATAGCATTCCCGTAAACACCATCTATTTTCAAGCTTCGGGCATACCTTCATAGAGATCGTTCCAAAACATAATTTCCTGAAGCTTTTCTTCGCTTAGGTTGGCATTGACAAAATGCTCCCTTTTAGGTGTCCGAATCCTGCGATGGACTTCGCCAGCCGTGTTCCAGCCAAAGAACCCAGCCATCTCCCAATCAACAAGCCCAGTAATCTTGCCATTGTCAACTATTCAATTCGATTCGGTAAAATCGTTGTGCATAAATTGCGAGCAGGGTGACTGTCAGCTATGGGCTGTTTGCTGAAGGGAAGCACCATTCCGAGTGGGGCCACCAGGCACCCAAACACTGCTATCCCAATAACCAAACACCGTGAATACAGTCAGGTTGTACCGATACGCCCAAGGCTATGAGATCAGGCGACCAATCATCAGTCCTTCAGCAGAGCTCCAGTTGATTGACCTCAGGCTATCCCCTGGTGTGGTTAGGTGGGAATCGCTCAGCCCACCATGACATAACCAACAGTCAACAAACTAGTCCATGATGAAGTGGCCTTGCGCAGCTCAGGCATGTCGCCGTCCTGCTTTGTGGACGTGACAACAGAGGTTTGTATAGAGACCACGAATGATTGATTGAGCGAGGTCAAGATAAAGCTGACATGGCCCCTCCTTGTAAAGGAAATTCACACAATCTACGTGTCTGGTGACGAGTCTAGGCTCCGAAAGCTCAACGCATCTCGACGAACGGCAGGCGAGAAGACGATCTCTGCCCTGATAGACAGCATCGACGGCGATGCCCTCCGCGAGCGTGCCGAGACTTTACGTCACGGAATGAAATTTACTGTCAGTCTTCCATCAGCCAATCAGGCATACTTGAACATGGTGAGTTACCTCCTGCGACAGCCTACCCAGAACGGGGCGAGGCTCCGAGAATCTGACCTTCGCGGCGGGTCGCCAATCACCGGCTCGGCTTTCCGGTGACTCCGCTTCACGCCTCCCGAAGCAAAACCGGACTACTCCAAGATAATGCGTTGAGAGTAACTATGATTATTTGAATGATGAAGACACAAAATTGGTGGAATGAATAAGGCGTCTTAGGCGCTCGTCAGCCGCGTATTTTGTCAGTGCTGTCACCTTCCACTGCGCCCAGTCTTGATCAACTCCAAAGGCTTTGAGTATTGCATTTGCCAGTGGCAAAGCGTAAGACCATTTGGTCTCTAAAGCCAAACCCCAGAAGAATTTTCTCACTTTCTCATCCGTCATGCAACTAGCTAGCTCCGGTGAACCTCTTTTCTCCAATATATCCGCCAGCACAGCATCGTCAATGCTTAGAGACACTTTACCACCGCACAATGAACTCATGTCGGCAGTGACAATTGATGGCCCAAAAGCTTCGCGCAAAGGGACGACACGTGCCATCTGCCAGTCGATGATACCGGTGACGTTCAAGTTCTCATCGACGAGGAGGTGATCGCCTTTGTCGTCGACGTGCTTCAAGAAGAATTTCTCTGTTGTTTGCCCCTCAACGCTTCCTTGGACGAGTTGCGCTGCGTTATCCTTCAGAAAGCGGTACGTCAGATATGCATCGATGGGATACTCAGTATAGAGTTGGCCATCAGTAATCAATGCTAGGTACTGTTCCGCAAAAGCAGTGTAATAAGCCATTGAGTTGTCAAATGGACCCTCTGGGGTGAGGACGACAAATCTGTCGCTCGCCACCGCCGAAACTTCGATGTCAGCTGACTGGAAGCGGAGAGATCCAGCCTTGGGGAACGGATGCTTGGCCAATTCAGCTAGAATTTCTGCAACGGCACCCCAGACCTTGGCCTTCTCATCCTCAGTAGCGTGGCTGCCACATGGCCCATCTCCCGTCCATGGCTTTCCGGGTAACTCTTCCATGAGAAGAAAGCTGACCCCGATGTTATGGTCGCTTCCGCTGCTGCGTACGCCGTAGCCGAAAGCTCGAGGTGCAGGCACGGCCGTGGTTTCCAGAAACTTCAACGTGCTGTACTCGCTGAGTATGAGATACTCTGCGAGAGAATCCGGGAAGCCAACAGCGAAACTTGAAACCCGTGGAACTCTAAGGAGCCAAGAGGGGGAGCCGTCGTGAAAACGAATGCGGGCGTGATAATTGGCGTTGCCCATCAGAGCGCCTGATCCAACTTTGGATGAGTGCTCAATACTGCAGCTCCTACCACCATTTAGTCTAGACGCAAGTTCGCATACAGCAACGTCATTAATCATAGAACGAAGACGGTCGATTTCGGCAACGATGTATGATGTATAGGTGGCATCATCGAGGATATATTGATTCAAAAGATTTAGCTTCTATTCTCTTGTGTTTCTCCAAGCCCCGCGAGAAGGTGAAACTTAATTTCTTACCTCACCACATTTGTGGAAAGAAGGGGATAGGTGAGTGGCACATAGGTGACGGCTGCAACTATCACATCCACCATTGGCCCTGACGCTTGGCCTCTCACATTTCGGGATCGAGCAACTGAAGAATCTCGGTATCATTGTGCGTTTGTATGATGAGCCAACAAGGTTGAAAGATCATGAAGTATATGATTCCGTTAGGTTCCAAGAGAAAACCTTCAATCAGGCCAATGCTCAAGCCGGGAATGTGGTGCTGCCGTCGGATTATCCTCGGGATAATACCCCTGTACATACAGCCTCATCATGAATACTGCAGGACAGGAGGGATAGCGTGTCGCGACACCGTGGTTGTCCAAAGCTGGAGCGTAGTCACGCAGGGGCAAGAAATGCCTCGCCCGATGAGGACGTGATAATGCGCTCTGCCTGCGAGAACACCGAACTCGATGTCTGGTTGGTTCTACTGGTTCTATTAGCATACAAAAAAAAAAGGGGGGGGGGGGGACTGCGGGGGGGGACAAGAAACACCGTCGCATGATTTCAAGCCAGGCTGGTACGCCGATAGAGCAGTATCAAGAACCCACTACAGAGATGTTATCTTATCGATAAAGATCAATTGCCTATGCAGTAATTTTTTTTCTTCCCGCGATGCAGCGCAAGAGACTAGTCCATTCCTACCGCCTCGGACAAGCAAAAGCCAGTCTGACATTTCAAATTCGGCCCAGCCAAAAAAAAAAGAAACGAAAAGAAAAGGCGAGGATTGTATAGTATCTTCTTCCTAGACTTCTGATTTTCTGAGTCGCCCATCTTTTTATCTTGCAACATTCAAATCACAGAACCGGGCCCTTCGTGTCCTTTCTTCCAACATGCCCAAATCACGACGAGCCAAAACCTTTCACCTCACACAAGTGTCCAAGAAGACGCGCGAACAAAAGGACAAGCTCTTCCAGAACATCCGCGATGCCGTCCCCGAGTACCAGCACTGCTTCGTCTTCAGCGTAGACAACATGCGCAACAGCGCGCTCAAAGACGTGCGCCACGAACTCAACGACTGCAGAGTCTTCTTCGGCAAGACCAAGCTCATGGCCAAGGCACTTGGCCAGAACCCCTCCGAGGCCATTGCTCCGGGCATCGAAGATCTGACAAAGTACCTCAGCGGCACGGTCGGCCTCCTCCTCACCAATCGACCCGTTCAGTCCATCCTCGACTACTTTGCCAACTTCGCCCCCGTGGACTTCGCCCGTGCCGGCGCCACGTCGCCCAGGGACTTTACCATTCCCGCAGGTGTGTTGTATGCCACGGCCGGAGAGGTCCCCGTGGAGTATGATGTGCCGCTCGCGCACACCATTGAGCCCGAGCTGCGAAAGTTGAATGTCCCGACCCGCATGGTCAGGGGCAAGGTCGTTTTGGGCGAGGAGAGTGGCGAGGGAGAGGGGTACTTGGTTTGCAGGGAAGGCGACGTGCTGGATTCGAGACAGACCCGTCTGTTGAAGCTTTTTGGGGTGTGTGTTTCCGAGTTCAAGGTTAAGCTCCTGGCGTAAGTTTCCTCCCAACCTTTTCGTCTCTTCCGATCCCCCATTGTCTTCTGCATTTTGCAGAAAAAAAGATTTTTCTCTTCTTCTTTCTTCTCCTCTGGTAATGTTCCATCCATTTGCTAATTACTTCCTTTTTCCCCTCCCAAACAGCTACTGGAGTGCAGCAAGTGAAGAGGTCAAAGAGGTGGGGGATGCCATGGAGGGTGTTGATGAGAACTGACGACCTGTAAAAGCGCCAAACATGAACTGCAAGAAAAGAAAAGAAAAAACGAGACCAAACGAAAACAAAACAATGGACATAAAAAGGACTGGTATCAATGAGCAAGCGGGGATCAGAAAGAAAGAGCAAAAAAAAAAAAAGACATGCTACTGTCTCATGTCTACGTTGTTGATGTTTATTTGGGTTTGACATGTAGATGCAACGGGCATTATGGCGTTCTAATGGTTCAGGGGATTACGGCGGGTCAATGCATCTTTTTTTTTTGTGTCTTTTCTTATTTTGTGTGTTCCAGACATGAAAGAAACTCCATGGTGACTGCACTGAGATATACTTGATATATAATTGTTACAAGAGCAGTATTTTCTTCTTCTTTTCTCGTCTCATTGCTACTCATGTGCCTGTGTGCCAGTTCATGTTTGGTTGGGACCGCTTTATTTCGCTTCCCGATATTGAAAAGTGACGAAAATCCAAACATGGCAAAAGTGTTTCTTATCTCTTTTCACGTAAGAGTCTGTATGTCATCCTTGCCTTTTCTTTTTCTTCTGGTGCATAACAAGAATAAAAAGAAAACTAGAAAAAAACTGGCCAGTAGTCACAAGTGTGCCTTACCTCTGACCTTACCTCGATGATATATAACGACTGTAGCCACTCACCAAGTGCTGCTACGCGCTTATTTCTGTTTTTCTAACCTACCAGTACAAATGAAGAAATAAAAAAAGAAAAGAAAGAGAAAATAACAACAGATAATGAGAGACAAAAGAGTACAGGTCCGATATTTTACCTTATTATTTCTTGTTCTTTGTTTCCTCCAGTCCTGTCCAGTGGCATATTATATGGTGTCCTGGTCCCGTTACCTTAATGTGCGGACGAATATTGATATGGAGTGAAATACACGGGATGGGAGAGGGATAGTGATGACGTTCTGAAAAGCGATCCGTAGGGGTCTTGCGCGTTTTCTTAATACCTCAAACCTCTTCTATCATGGAAAAGGACGAGACCTTTCAAGTAACCCCATGATCGCAGTGTCCCTTTGTGATGCGTGAGGCTTTTCCTTCTGGGCATGCCGAAAAAGTTGCGGCGGGTCGGTGGAAGAACGTCTAGTAACGTCGCAATTTTCTGGGATCCTCATGACCACCTTCATATCCACGCTTTCGGCTATCGTCATCGCGCGGTCGGTCGTAGTCACGACTGCCTCTGTCTCTTTCCCTGTCGCGATCCCTATCGCGGTCACGGTCACGGTCACGATCTCGTTCGCGATACCCACTCTCCCGGCGTCCAATTGGTTCCATATTGCCGCCGGTGCGACGACCGCCATCGCGATCGCTGGATCGGCCACCGTCACGGAATCCACCGCCAGGTCTATCCTCGAAACCTCGTCCGCCTCTCGAGTCATATCCACCAGAAAAGCCACGATCGCCGTTCCTACGGTCGCCTCCAGGGCCAGATGGCGCTCCGCTAGGTGCTCCGCTGGGTGATCCGCCGAAGCCGTTCCTATCTCCGCGAGGACCAGAATCACCTCCTCGAAAGCCGCCGCCACCACCACCGCCGCCGCCTCCACGACCACCAAAACCACCACGGAATCCGCCACGGCCCCGGCCTCCATCGAAACTCTTGAATCCTCCACGGAAACCACCACCAACGCCGGGTCCGCTGAATCCACCAGGAGCTCCAGGCCGTGAAGGCATAGACTTAGTGTAGCCGCGGCCTCCGAGACCACCACCCAATCTACGAGGTTTCCATCCCTTGACAGTTCGACCTCTTTCAACATCTACTTTTACTCGTCTGTCTTTGATGCGAATACCATCACAAGAGTCCAAAGCAGCTACAAAGTAGTCGAGCCATTGTGGCGCACGTGTCAGCAACCTTACCATAGAGATACTTCACCAGTCGTACATAACAAGGTCTTGAAATTTGGGAAAGAATAGAGAGGAGAAGGTTTTTTGAATCCAGAACCAGGCAAGCCTGAGGGCCTGGCTTGGTTCTCGCGATGCGTAACCGAAAAGAGAAACTTCGGCAAGCCTGAGAACCACATCTCGTAATTTCATTCCCGACTTGGATGTTTGTCAAGGGGAGTACTTTGGGGGAATATAGATACCTCTCATGTCCTTCTCTCTCTCGAATACCACAAAGGCATATCCTCGATGAGCCTTTTTCTTTTTATTGGGCCTCTCGTGTGCGTGCGTGTCGGTAATTATGCGAATCTGAATGACGATATTAGCCACTACAAAAAACATGTATGAGAAAGAAATGAAGGCCAAGTCACGAACACGCTCGATCGGGCCAAATCGTCCAAACTCCCTTTCCAGATCTCGTTCATCAGCATCGTAGCTCAGTCGCGCAACAATCAGAGTTTTGAACGCATCGCCGCGGATGTTTGGATCTTGATTGGGATCATCTGCTTCCGTTAGCGCTTGATCGGAGCACCTTGAAATTCCAAGGACCTTTACACACAGAGTTTGGGACCTAATGTCAATAGTTGTTGAACAGCGTCTTTCTTTTCCTGCTTTTTCCTATCCCGTGCCTCGAGCCAACTTTCGGTCGGATGGTAGACATCTGTCTCTTTGTACTTTTGCAATTCAGGAAGAAGCGCGGCAACACCATCGACGGCAGCCGTCTTGCGTTTCTCAGGCGCATAATCGGGGGGTTCAACCCATCGCAAAGGAGGACGAGGCGCGAAAAGGGCCAGCAAATTCGGCGGGAGTTTGTCCGTCATGGCGAGAGACGAGGACGCGAAGGGAACAGGCTTCCACTTATGTGATCATAACCATTCTCCAGCTTGTGGCCGAAGAGGAGAAGAACGACACTGTGCCGGCAGTCGTTGTAATAGATGATGAAATGCCACACGCGCCGCACCTGATGTTCATGAGAGACGCAGGGAATAATGAGGCGCTGATTTCGTGGGACACAGATGCCCAGCTGGGCTGGTGGGGGTTTTGCCGGTGCTGGCCCGGAATGGCACTAAGCCGAGTTTGGTCACATCTAATGTGAGCTTCGATTTTTCGAGGTGTCAGTCTTTCGTGACATCCTTCTCTTGGCGCGTCGTTGGACTTTTGTGACGGCTTGGGGCTTTATCAGGGCAAAATGACAGTCAGAGCATTGCGTACCATCGCTACCGGCAAGGTATGAGAAGCGCGAGAGACTCATCATAAACACTCTTTCCACGAGACAGGGGCTGACACCTGAACAGAATGGACTCGGTGCGTTCATCCTCCAATGCAAGAAGATGGACCTTCACTACTGCGATTGGGCTGGCAGCTCCAAGGGAATGAAGTAAGTTTTTCTTATTCTTCGTTGTTTCTTCTTTGGATCCCCCCCCCCCCCCCAATATAATAGCGAGTTTTCTTTGTTTTTTTTTCTCTCGAAGAAAAGGAAGAAACGAGGAAATAGGAAAAAAAAATCGCCCAGGAAACAGTATTGCTTATGATCGTCTTCCAGCGGCTTCGTCAAGTCTCTGCTCCCCAAATTCGCCGCAGCGAATCCGCAAATCGAATTCGCCCTCTCGCCTCGACCTGGAAAACACCCGGTTATCATTGGCCACTACATAAACGGACGCACCAAGCCAATTTGCGTACGAAATCTGTCGCCGTACGAGATCCTACAAAAAATCGAGCTATTACGCGACGCCAGTGGTGAGAAGCTGAAGAAGACGAACAAGGCAGTGACAAGTACCAATCCCAGTGTCAGAGGCATCTGGTCTCCGTACCACGGAAAGGGTATGGTTGTTTAGATTGTTTTCTTTTTTGGTGTCAAGTTCACGGCGACAACCATACGGTATGGATTGGAATTTTCGGCAGCGACATCGAAAGACGCTGCCGTATTTGTATTGTTGTATCATAAGAAGGGCACATTGATTGTTCCAGCATAGAGCGGCTGGGACATCTGGGACTTTGAAGGTCATATTTGGGCATGTAGGATGGAAGAGAAAATTTACAAAACAATCCAGGGTAGTCACGTATTCTACAAGAAACTCGCAAAATCGAATCACGCAAATAAAAAAAATAAATGAATCAAGGAGTCGCAGGATCATGTATCCAATGCGTAGGCTGTCTTTTTTTTAAGCACTACGTTTTCGTATCGTCCTTACAAGATTCCAAGTCACATCGAGATTCGGGTTTTGGACGAAGTTACTGTTTCTTGCAGTTGACAATATCGACGACTGTTGTAAAAATGTATCAGCAGGTGCATACTTGTTTCAGGTGATAGATTGCACTGCAGAGTTTGGAAGGACGAAAACTTACAGCCAGGCTTGAGAGAAGCACCTCCAACCAAGAAACCATCGATGTCGGGCTGCTTGCCGAGCTCTCCGCAGTTCTTCTCATTGACACTGCCGCCGTACAGGATGCGGGTTTCGTCAGCAACCTTGTCACTGACGCTCTTGAGCCACCCGCGAATGGCCTTGTGTACTTCCTGAGCCTGCTCAGTTGTAGCAACCTTGCCAGTTCCGATGGCCCAAATGGGCTCGTAAGCAATGACAATCTTGGACCAGTCGTTGATCTGAGCCTTGAGGGCCTCGAGCTGCTTAGTCACAACATCAACCGTCTTGCCAGCCTCTCGCTCCTCGAGGCTCTCTCCACAGCACCAAATGACACTGATACCGTTCTCGGTGGCATACTTGGTCTTGGATGCGACGACTTCGTCGGACTCCTTGAGAATGGTGCGACGTTCCGAGTGACCCAGGATAACCCAGTTGACTTTGCTGTCCTTGAGCTGAGAGACAGAGATTTCTCCAGTGAAGGCACCATTTGGCTTGTCGAAGACGTTCTGGGCAGCAACTTCGATGCTGGAGCGAAGGCTGTCGCGGACAAGCTGAAGATAGAGAGCGGGAGGAGAGACAACGACCTCTGATATCGTTAGCAAGGAAGACGTGGTGGTATGGGTCAAATTGGTAATTCCAGGGACGGGGACGGGGCGGGATGGGAATGTTCATCGTGCAAGGTGCTACGAACCAACTTCGGCATCAAGAACGGCCTCATTCAGGTTTTTGACAATCTCCTTGATGGACGAGACAGTCCCGTTCCTGGCATTGTGCGTCAGTCACTTTTTTCTTCCTGTTCTTCCCAAATCGAGATTGGAATGCCAGTTGCATCGACGTGCTATAGAGCTGCGCGATTTTGGCTGCTCCTGGCTGGTCTGTCTCCGAGTGCCTCGTGCGGGGTACCGAGGGGCAGCACGCACGTTGCAGCTCCTTGGACTCGACTCATGGATCATGGCCTCTCATACTTACATCTTGAAGTTGCCGCCGACAAAGAATTTGCGCGCCATTTTGAAGGATGATGAGGATGCACGGATGTTATAATAAGTAAGATATAAATAAAAAGTCTAATTTAAGGGGAGTCATTCTAAGTAAGTAGTAAGTTTAGTTTGGAAAGGATTGAGAATGGGGATAAAAGATATATGAAGATAACTTGAGAGGGGTTAGATAATATGAGGGGTTAAATAACATGAGGGGTCAGATAATATGAGGGGTTAAATAACATGAGGGGTCAGATAATATGAGGGGTTAAATAACATGAGGGGTCAGATAACATGAGGGGTCAGATAACATGAGGGTAGGTCGACTAGTTGACCTGAGGGTTGCTCCACTATTGGTGGCTGACCTGATGGTTGCTCCACTAAAGGAATCATTCTAAGCCACTTACATATACATAACTATTAGGCAATAACCTTATATATAACTTACTATAATAGCTATATATATAACTGTTATAGTCTAGCCTAGAAGGCAACTGCTTTCTAGCGACAATAGAGTTATTATTAACTATAAGGGAAGAAGGCTCTTTCCCTTTACTAATAAAACTTCTACTCTAATATATCTAGGTCTTTATATATGCTCTAAGGTTATATAACCTACTACTACTATAGCTCTATTTAGGCTCTAGCCTAGATTTAAGTATTAAGCTTAAATTTATTATATAGCCCCTTTCTTACCTATATCTCTACTATAGTTAATATTTAGGGTAAGATAGTAGGACCTTAAAACCTAATCTAAAACTGCTTCTTAATCTATTATTACTATATATTTATATAGTTTTAAGTTATAGAGTAATTTAATATAAAATCTACTATTATAAGCATTAGTGCTATAGGTATATAGTTAGTAGTAAATTTAATTATAAATATAATCCCTAGCCCTCCCTCTAACTATATAACTATACTTTTTTACCCTTACTTATATATATAAAAATAACTTTATTTTATATATTTCTTATTTTTTTCTTCTTTTCTTATTATTATTAAAACCCTTATATTAGTAGTATAAATCTCTTATTTAATTTAACTACCCTTACTCTTTTATATTCTATTAAGTAATAGCTATAACTAAGTTTAATATTATAATAACTTCTATTAGAAGCTAGTATATTATACCTTAATATCCTTAATTACTATTATACTAATCTATTAATTTAGTAAATATATTAGCTATTACTAATATATCTCCCCCCCCCCCTAACCCCTCTAGCTCTAGCTATAAGGTTATAGGCTATTATAAAGTAATATTAAAGTTAGAAAATAAGAAGTATACTTTAGTTATATAGAAGTATATAGAGTACTAGTTTTATTATAACTATACTATAAGAAATAAGTACTTTTACTATAGCTATAGTTTATAATCTTCTTATATAGTATATTAAGTAGTAAAGAGGCCTTACTTTTAGGGAAAGGAGATCTTTATTACTTACCCTACTATTTACTATACTATTTATAATATAAAAAATATAATAAAGTAAGACTTTACTATTAAGACTCCTACTACCCTTATTAATAGTAATAAAAAAGTAATAAAAGTTATTTTAACCTAAGACTTCTAAAACTATACTAAGTAGTTTACTAACTTATAAGCTATTATAAAGTAATAGTTTATTACTTTAATACTTACTTCTAGCTTTATACTTATTACTACTCCTTATAAAATATTATACTATAGTAAAGTAATTACTTCTAGCTTATTTAGGGCTTATAGCTATAATAAGGGCACTATATAATAGAAAGCTACTATTTACTATCTTTAGTAATAACTAAAGCTAGCCTATACTTATAACTAAAATCCCTATAGTTTTAAGAACTTAAAGTAAACCCCTTTCCCCCTTAAGTTATTAAAGGTAAATAAGTAATAGCTAGTACCTAATTAATATTATAGAAGGGGTTATATTATACTATAGTATTATTATATATTATATTTACTACCTCTAAAGATAGGGTTAATAAAATATTTTCTACTATTTACTATAGTTTATTATATATAAAGGAATTACTCTATTATAACTTAAATTATACTAATACCTCTATATTAAGAAAGTTTTTTAGTAGCTTTTATATTAGCTATATATATCCTACCTATTTAACTAATATATTATATTATTACCTATATCTATAGGTATTTTTAGCTATAAAAATTTCTTTTATAGTAAACTTAGTAAGCTTAGGGTTAAAGTTAGAAAGAAAAAAATATAGCTTTAGTTAAGAGTTTAATAGAACCTATAAAGGTAATAGGTTCTTAGAAGCCTACTTTATAAGGTTAATATAAAAAACTAGGTATATATTACTAAGTATATTAAAATAAACTATAAGAAATAAAGGCATTTCTATAATATAGTACTTAGCTATAACTTAGTTAAGCTTTTTACTTAATTAGCTAAAATAAATATACTAAAGGTTAAGCTATATAAGGTTACTTACTTAATACTACTTAGCTAAATACTATAATTAATTAGCTATATTTTACTAGTATTATTATATAAAGTTAATAGTAGCTTATATAAGTTATATACCTTTATATATATATTTAAGAAATAAGGTTACCTAACTCTTTAAAAATATAAGGCTCCTAACTAAAGCTAGTATATATTAAACTAAATTAATATTAAAGCTATAAAGTGCTATATAGGCTAATAATTCTATTATAAATAAGACTTTATTATTAAGTATAAGTTAATAAGTAAGTAAGTAGTTAAACTAGTTAAACTATAAGAAAGCTATAACTATATAGAGAATAGCCTATACCTTTTAGTTAGTATATTTAGTATTATTATTAGTTTATAGGTAGTATACTATTAATAATAAATAGTATACCCTAGTAAGATTATATAAAAATAATTAGAATTTACTTACTTAGTTTAAGCCTTAGTTTAATATAATTTAAAAGGGAAAGCTATAGAACTACTATTAGTAGTAAAGAAAATATTTAGTATAAGCTAAGGTATTTATACTTATTATTACCTCTAGCTAGATATACTTAGAGAGTTAGTTAGTAATTACTATAAGGTATTTAAGCCTTATTTTATCTTTTACTAGTAAATTAGTTATAAAGTCTATAAATATCTAAGACTAATATCTATTTAGAGCTAGGATTAGTTAGAGTAAGCCCTACTATAGGCATTAGCTCTTTTACCCCCTATAGTAGTAATAATTATATATATAATAAGCTATATTAGTAAATATACTATTTTAGTAATACTTCTAATATAAGGCTTAAAAGGTAGTGTTCTTTTCTAGGTAGCTAAGCATTAAAGAGTTATAAAAATATTAAATTAACTATATTATAAGTAGCTTATACTTTAGCACCTAAAGATAGCTATAAAAGGAGAGTGCTCTATAGGTATTAGTTATATACTTAGTAATTTACTATTATAAGGTAATAGTATTAGAGAAGCTCCTTAGGCTATATATAATATTATTTAGCTTAGCTTAGTAGGACTTATTTAATATTATACCTTAGTCCTATAAGTTAGCTATATAATTATTAGTAAAGATATACTAGCTTAGAGGTAGTATTCTTTATTCTAGTAGTAATAATAAATTATATAATATAGGGTTCTTATATATAAAGCCTAACTAGTATTTTACTATACTAGTAATATATAAGATTATTAAGGGCTAAAGAATATATTAAGGGGGTAAGGCCTTATTCTATATATCTTATTTCTATTAAAAAAGTATATTAAGGTAGGAGGCTTATATCCCTAGGTAGTATTATAAATAGTAGTTAAATATAAATAAGAACTTTATTTATTATAACTACTACTTAAATATAGTTTATAGCGCTATAAAATACTCTAAGTTCTTATAGTTTATTAAAATTATAAATAGTTATACTACTCTATATAGCTTAGCTAACTATACTCTAAGGTAAGATATAATACTTAGTAGCTTCTTATTATAAATAGTATAATTCTTCTTAGCTAGTATAAGGTAAGTAAAGTAATACACTACTAAGTAAAGAATGCCCTTAGTATTCTACTATAAAAGGTAACCTCCTAATGCTTTACTTAATATATTATACTTAACTACTATATTTTAGTTAGAATTCTATTATATTAAAATAAGGTAAGAAATAAATATATTCTTTAGCTATTAAAAGGTAGCTTTATATTTATTTATTTATAAAAAGAGTATACCCTTCTTTATTAAAGCTAAGAGTAATTTAGTAATTATAGTAAAGTCTAGTATAAATTTATAGTAAAAGTTTATAAACCTAAGAAAACTTTATACCCTCTATATATATTTAGGGGATTTCTAGTTATAAATAATAGTAATTTTCTTAGGGTTAGGGTATAGGGCCTATTCTATTTAAATAATAAATCCTAGGTATTTAACCTCCTTTATAGTAAAGCTATACTTCTTAATATTTAAGTTTAAACTAGCCTAGTATAGGTATTTAAAAACCTTCTATATATAGAATATATAATTCTATTATAATTTACTTATATAAATAAGGATATTATTAAGGTAAGCTATAGTATAGTTACTTAATATATCTCTTAGTGCTCTATTAATATACTGCTAAAAAGTTATTAAAGCACTAGCTAAGCTAAAAGAGTATACTAGCTATTTAAAGAGGCTAAACCTAGTATAAAAGGTAGTAAAGTACTTATCTCTTTTTATAATATATAACCTATAAAACACTACTTAAATATTAAGCTTTATAAACTAATATATATAGGCTAGGGAATATAGTATTTCTTTTACTAATAAAAGGGAGTAGTAATCTTAATTTATAATTTTATTAAAGGTATAGTAGTCTATATAGAACCACTACCCTCCTCCTACCTTCTTTACTAAAAGCACTAGTATTATAGCTAAAGATAAAGAGGCTTTAATTTAGCCCTTATTTATAAGGTTAATAATTTATTTCTATATTTCTAGTAAGTAGTTATATAGTATATTATAAAGGGGGGCCTATAGAAGCTTCTATATAGAGCTATTCTTACCTTACTATAGCTTAATATAATAATTTAATCTACCCTTATAAAGAGGTAAGGCATTAGCCTTAGCCTTATTAAAGAGATTAATAAAGTTATATAGCTAGGGTAGGAGCTTAGATATAAGGTTACTAGTAGGTGCTAGGTTAGGTATTATTAATACTAATAAAATAGTATTAATCTTTTTAAGGCTTATAGCTAAGAGCTATATTAGTATCCTTATCTTCTTTACTTTATAGATTAAGGCAATATAGGTTAATTCTAGAATTATATATATAGGGTATTTTATAGTCCTTTAGTTAGAAGTATAGACCTAGAAATTACCCTATATCCCTATAGTTAGTAACTGCTCTTTAGTATATAATATAATATTATTTTAAGCAAGCTAGGGTAACCCTAAAATATAATTATATATAAGCCCTAGAATAATATAAGCAGAGACTAGAAATAACTAGCTATTAATATTTACTTAAAAGCATATTATATATATAACCTATAGCGCCTAGCTAGAGTTATATAGTAGTTATAGTATAACCTCTATAGCTATTTAAACTAAGTATAGTTATATAAGAGAAATATATAAAAAGCTATACTTTTAGGCTATATATTTACTTATAGCTATAAAACTATTATACTTACTATTTACCTATACTATTAAAAAAGAGAAACTATTATAAAGAATTAATAGTAAAAAGGAAGGTATCTTTATATTCTCTTTAATATCTTTATAGTCTATTTCTATATTATTTAAGTATATATAAGTATTTATAATATAGCTATTATTACCCCCTTTATAAAGACTTATACTAAAGAGTTATTTTTTTTTACCTTCTCTTACTCTACCTTCCTATTAAAGAGTTTATAAACCTAGATATTAACCCCTTAAATAGAATAATAAGGTAAAAGTATATAGTAGTTAGAGATATAGTATTCTATACCCCTATATTATAAGCATTATCCCTTAGCCCTTTATTAGTTTATTATTTTAAATAATACCTATTAGGTGTATTCTTAAGTAAAGCCCTTCTTTAATTAAAAAGCACTAAATATAGTATAAAAGCCTATTAAGTTAATACTTATTATTATAATATCCCCTTTAATATTATAGCTTAGAAGCTAGTAATAGTAAGCCTTAGCTTTTTTCTCTAAATAGTAAAAGTTAAGATTAAAAGCAATACTATAGTAATAGGCTACTATAGTATTATAGTTTAAATATAGTATATCTTACTTAATATAGTAGTTCTTTATCTATTTATTAAGTATAGTATAGAGCTTTATAAGTTTAATTATATTAGCTTAATTAATTCCTTCTATAAGAACTAGCTTTTACTTAAAATAAATATAGAAGTCTATAAAATGTTTATTTAAGTATTATTTAAGTTAATTAAGCTTAAAAATAGCTCTCTCCTTCTAGTAAGAGTTTATATATATAGTATTAAAATACCTAAGGAAGTAGTTAAAGTTATAATAAAAAATATCTCCTAACTTAAAAAAGAGCGTAACCTATGCCTATATTTTTAGACTAAGATTCTAGTATATAAGGAACTATTTATTATAGTTATTATTAATAAAGTCTAAGTTAGCCTATAGTTTATAGGCTATAAGGCTTTACTAAGCCTAAAATACTGCTTTATTACTATTATAGAGTATACCTATTAAGAGGGGTTTATATTTAACTCTCTCTTAAGTAAAGGGATTTACTAGAGCCTAATTAAATATAGCTAGTCTTACTATAGGTGTTATTATAAGTATTTATTAGTATAGCTCTTTAAGCTATACTACTTATTATATTAATAATTCTTATAGATATAATAGTTTCTATATTTTATTTATTATAGCTAAGGGGCCTATATAGTTAGAATCTATTTATTGCTTCTATTTTTATTATTTATAGAGTATTTATAAGTAATAGTTAATAATTATTATAGTTTAGCCTAAAAGGTAACTACTTTTTAGTAATAATAGAGTTATTATTAACTATAAGGGAAGAAGGCTCTTTCCCTCTACTAATAAGACTTCTACCCTAATATATCTAGGTCTTTATATATACCCTAAGGTTATATAACCTACTGCCACTATAGCTCCATCTAGGCTCCGGCCTAGATCCGAGCATTAAGCTCGAATCCATTACAATAACTTACTTATGCTTTACTATAAACTATATAGAGCATAGCTATTACTATATATAACTTAAAGAAAGTAAGCTTTAGTTAATATACTATATACTTATTATCTTTACTTAGCTACTTTAGTTTTAATAATTTTAAAGCTTTTTTATAACTATTTAAAGGTAATATAGTATTAATTACCTAAAGAATAGCTATAGCTTTATTAAATAAAAATACTAACTTTTCTATAATAAAGGTATTTACTATTTTTATATTAAATACCTATAATTTATTTAAAAAAGTATAAGCTATTAAAAAGTAAATTACTTAGCTATAAAAGCTTTAATAGCTTTAAGCTTAAAAAAAGAACTTTCTTTATATTTTAAATAATAATAATTCTAGGGTATTTAAAGGAAAAGCTAGGTAAACCTTAAATATCTTATTTAATAATAATAAAGGTAAGGTAAATGTTGGAATCGCTGCACAATCCGGGCTAACTAACAATGCCTGGAACCACTAGAAATAACCAGATTCCACTGCAGAGCAACCTAAGAATCTAGCATATCTAATTAGTTAATTAAAATATAGAGTTTTCACTACCTTAAGCAGCATTTCTAATAGCATTTTATAAGGCCTTTTATAGCTATAAAAAGCCTTATTAAATACTATAGATTATTATAAAAATTAGACCCTTTTATAATAATTATAGCCCTACTTAGTAATTTAAATCTTATATATAAAGACTATATATTCCTATTAATAAATATCTAGTAAATTCTTAGGAATACTAATACTAATTAATAGGTTATATCTATTCTTTAAATATATTATCCTATAGATTTATAAGGAATTTATAAGAAGAAGTAAATTTCTATTTATACTAAATAGGGAAATTTTATACTAAAAGGAGTAATTCTTACTAAATAATCTATTAAAAGGTTATTATATTAACTAGCTTTAAGGCTCCTAAAAAATATTAATATATTTAATTCTATCTTCCTAATTAGGAGATTTTAAAATAATTCTATTATAATTTACACTATTATTTATAGAAAAACCATTATTTATTTAATTAACTAACCCTTTATTATACTAAAGCTTATATAGGGATTACTAGACTAAAATATAATATCTTAACTAAAGCCTATTAAAACCCTATAGAATATCTAATTACTAAGATATTACACTATAGAAGTAATAAGAACTTCTAAGATATAACTAGAAACCTTTATTAAAGTAGTATTAATACTGCTTTACTATAAGTACTATAAGTATAAATCTTACTAAAGTCCCTTTCTCTAATTTTTAAAAATACTTAAGAAATCTTATATTAAAATAGGTAAACTTATTAAGGCTAATAAAGAGCAAATTAAGACCTAGTTCCCTAGTTAAGCTACTTACTATTAACTAAAACCTATAATTCCTATAGCCCTATAACTATTAAGCCTAATCTATAGTATCTAATTAATTAATTAGTAAATACTAAAAGAA